>QEPC01010552.1:305216-343589 GCA_003113815.1 Sphenodon punctatus | reverse complement strand
CCCCCCCACCATGCCCCCTGTAACTGTGAGTCTGGCAATCTTTAGGTGTGGTCACAATGCTGGAAAAGGGATGCTTTTTATTTAAATCCTGAGATGTAACTGTGAGTGTGGAGATCTTTAGGTGTGGTCACAATGCTGGAAATGGGATGCTTTTTAAATCCTGAGATGTAACTGTGAGTCTGCTGAATCATGGGCCTTGAAATCCCCCCCCAACACACACACATACACACACACACACACACACACACACACACACACGCAACAGAGGTTAAGAATACTGCTTCAGAAGGGATTTCTGAAGCAGGGATTGGGGTCCCTCCAGCATATATGCAGCAAGTCCCTTCTTTCTGAAGCAGTATTCTTAACCTCTGCTGTGTGTGTGTGTGTGTGTGTCTTTGCTAAAACTGCTTGTAAATGAGGTTTAAGGTTGTCTGCCTGCTTTTAAACCTAGCATAGGAGGTGATTATAACCTGCCTAACCTAACTGAAATTGCTTGATTAAGTAATGTAATGTGCATCCAACATTAACCCTTGGAACTCCTTGCTGCTGGGTTATGCCACTCACCATTGCCCTGGTTCTGTCCACCATTGCCATGGCTCCACCCACAGTTGCCCTGGCTCCACCCACCATTGTTCTTGCTCCATCCACCATTGCCCACCGGCCTTACTGCCCCTCCAACCTCAAAACCCACCAGCCGCCCCTGAGTTCAGCTATGTCTTTTTTTGAGATGGGGCAACCAGAACAGCACACAATATTCGAGGTGCAGTCGCACCATTGATTTGTATCGTGGCATTAGGCCTCCCCCAGTTTTATTCTCTATCCCCTTCCGAATAATTCCTAACATTCTGTTTGCTTTTTTGACTGCTGCTGAGCACTGCGCGGTGGATTTCATTGTATTGTCCACAACCACCCCCAGATCCTTTTCCTGAGTGGTAACACCTAGCTTAATACCCAGTATTGTGTATACATAGTTTGGATTATTTTTCCCTACGTACATCACTTTGCACGTGTCTACATTAAATCTCATGATCTGGTCTGAACTCTGGTACAGCAAAAGTCAATTTGATTTCCTCCAGCAACGATTGTCCAGACCATTAAATTGTACAGTAGTCAACTAAAACATGGCATTAATTGAAGAGTGCAAGGGAGTACTGCTTTGGGTGCCCCCCAAAACTCAAACCAGCATCCTTGGGCAGTGGCTGAGTCTAACAGCATCATCCCCACATTATGGCTTGAGCCCAGATTTCTGCCTGTTGTTCTGGTCCAGCGTATTGCCATACCCCCTTAGTTCTTGGTTGTCTGTCTTCCCCCTCTAAGAAGTCCAGTTTTAGAATGTGCATGTCATTTTCATTATTACAATAATGATAACGAAAATTGTCATTTTAATTTTCGTTATTGCAATAGCAAAAATGACAACCAAGAATAACGACAGCAATAAGTAAAATGACAACCGAGAATACTAAAAACAACAACTGAGAATACTGGTAGCGATAATGACAAAAATGATAACAAAATCGATAACGAGAAACAAAAACGACAATGTCATTATCGTCATTATTATTAGGGCTGTGGCAGTTGGGTTTTGGAGGGGAAATGTGGAGAAGGGAGGAGGGAACAGACATTTCAGAGCCTTAATATTGTTGAACTCTTGAACTGTCCCTGTGTTGGGAGGAGTTCAGCAGTATCTAATGGATGTATCGCTGGCCAATGAGCAGCGCAAGCAGGTTCCAGCAGTCTCACGTGACTCTGTGATTGCTCAATGCTTGCTGCATCACACAACCAATCAGGGGGGCTATGCGGGAGGACACTGCAACCCTTTATAATGAGAGGGACAGATTTTTTCTATCTGTTCTGTGAGAGCTCTGCTTGTCTGGTTGCGTTTATGGAACTGTGGTGCTTGCACAAAAAAAAAATCCTCCCTAGTCCTCGTATTACCACCAATACATTTCCTTCCTCATACTCTACATTTTACCTTCTCCCTTTCCCTGCCCTTCTCCCCCCTGTACTTTATATATAGATAGGTAGTATAGATTAGATATAGATATATATTATAGACATATAGATTATTTTAGAATAGTTATATAGATAATTGATTAGATAATAGATAGTTTTCCTTTTCCCTGCCCCTGTCTCACTTAGATTTAGATAGATGTTAATTGTGCACAGGAATTGATAACGATACCAAAAATAAAATCTTTGTTTGAAACGGTACTGATATCGATAACGATATTGATAATGATAACAACAATAATGACTGTGATAACGAAAACAAATATTGATAACTAATATTGATAACTAATATAGATAACCATATCAATGCCGATAACAAAAATTATAAGAATGATATCAAAACTGATAGCGATAATGAAAACTAAAATGACATTGTTGTTAATAACGATAACAAAAGCAACATTTTTGAATAACGAAAACAAAAAATGAAAACTACATGGGGACCTTGTGCACACCCCTATTGGATGGAGCATCTGATTTCCTGTTTCCCCATGTCCAGAAGACAAGCACCATTGCTTGCTCTCTGCTTTTTCTTTCATACGGCTTGGTCCTGCCTTGACTCCAGCTTTTTCCTACCCTTGCTTCCACCTCCCTGACCTGGACTCCTATTTTTATGCTGACCTCAACCCTGTTCTTCCCTTTCCATGAAGATCTCTGCTTCCCCTGTCAATTAGTGTATGGACATAGACATCCTAATATTCTGAATCAGTTCATTAACCATCCTGAATCAGCTCATTTACTATCTGTGGGTAATACCTGCAATTTTGAGTACCATTTTGGGTGCCTGAGTACTGACTGACTACCTGAGTACTGATTGAGCAGCTGATTACCTACAAATATTGAGCATTACTGTTACTAAGTTGTTGAGTTACTAATTGGTAAAATGATAAATCAATACAGTAATTGGAAAAGGAAGTTAAAAAATCAGTAATGATAGTTGGAAAATTGGTACGGGAATACGGGAAATTAGGACAAATCAGGTACATTGGATAACCCATCAGGCACTAATCAAGTACCAATTACTATCTGATGCTACCAGCAGTGGTGGCTGGTGGCCCGGGTTTGGAGACTGGTGGGGCAGTGGCGGGTTGAACCTGCTGCCGCCGGTGGGCCTAGGAGCGGAGATTGGCCTAGGAGTGGAGCCATGGTGACAGCAGATGGAGTCAGGGCAATGGTAGGTGGAGCCAGGGGAATGGATGGTCAGTGGCATGGTATAACCCAGCAGCAAGGAGTTCCCAGAGTTAACATTGGATGGACACTACATTCATTAACACTGGGAATGCTGCTGTGTGAAGCACTGCCACCAGGGTATAGAGAGCCCTCTTACTGGCATCCCGTCCACTCTCTTTCCCACCGGGTCTAAATTAACCATAGTAGGTTAAAAAAAATAGATCACGTTGCCATCGCCTACCTTTATTCTGAACCCAAAAATCCTCGATTTTCATGGCATCCTTGGCCACCTGTAGTCTTCTGAAGGTGTAGGCTTTGGGACAAGCCTTCCTCCTGGCTTGGAGAACTGTGAGGACTGAGTTAGCTCCCTGTCCTGCGACAAGCCGAATCAGAAGAGAATGAAAGGGAAGAGAAGGACAGGACAGAGGAGAAGTAGGAGGGAAAGGGCTTGGTTTTGGAGAACGAGAAGAGGAAGGGGAAGAGATGGGTTCAGTGGGGGACAGGCGGAAAGGGTTTCCTTGTTGTCTGCAGCCTTCTCTTCTGCCGTGCTCCTACCAACTTTCTCCTATGTTCACAAGGAAAGCAAGACGAGGTGTGGAATCATGCCAGATCTCAGACAAACTGGATAGAAAAAAGAAGCAAATTACTTTAGATGTTTGCATTTTGAATGACATTTTTAATTTTGCTTCTTTGTGGACCTCTCCCCCAAAGAAGAGATCCAAGACTCTCCCACTCCCCATGCCATCACTTACCATTATCCAGAACCCTCTTCATTTTATTGCTCTCCTTGGCTGCCTGTAGTTTTCTAGGGTAGGCTCCCAGTCCCCAGACATCCAAAGCCTGTCCAAGCAAACAGACTCTTTTTAAAAAGTATGGCCAGTTGCAGGGCTGCACTGCAAGCAAACCAGGCCCATCCAGACCAGCATCCCTAGTAGCTACATCCTATGCCTAAAAGCCAAACACCTGTCCAAGCAAACAGGCCCTTTTTAAAAAGTCTGGCCAGTTGCAGGGCTGTACTGAAAGCAAACCAGGCCAATCCAGACCAGCATCCCTAGTAGCTACACCTTATCCCCCAACAGCCAAACACCTGTCCAAGCAAACAGGCCCTTTTTTAAAAAGTCTGACCAGTTACAGGCCTGTATAGCAACCAAACACGCAGGGCTGAATAAACCAAATTCAAACTATGCATTTCTGTTTCTCCACAAAACTGGTAGGAAGATTCTCAAAAGCACAGTCACAAGCAGAGTGGCAAGAAACTACTTTCCAGCAGGGGCCGGCAGTGAAACAGCAAAGGAACCATTTTAAACAAGATTAGTCCTTGCCAGTGGACCCACAAATTCACAAAATGGCCTCTCCACTCATGCTTTGGAGGAGAAGGAAAGCAGCAGTGCATCATGCAAGCACGGAGCAAGCAAAACAAACCAGAAATCCTTAGGCCATTGACCCTACAGTATTATGTGAAGTCCTTAGCACTGCACATCACGAAAGTGTTCTGCTTGTCCCACTTGGAGTTCCACTTGTCCCAAAACAGAAAACATGCTACACACAATTCTCTTGCAATGTGTCTGAACTGCTACAACAGACCTTCCTGCAAGAACTAATAATTAGTGAACCAACCTGTCGCATGGCCTTCTCACAGACAAGCCTGCAACATCCCATGCCCAGACTTCAGAAGGGCAGACCAGGGCCATTTTCAAATGCAGAGAATATTGCAGCAAAGTTTGGAAATCTTTTCCATCAAAACCCCTAGATCCCCCCACCAAACACAGAGAAAGCAGACAGTTTAGGCTGGAAAACATCAAAGAAAGGGAACACCACTGACTTCAACAAACCATTTTGTGTGGCCTCCAGCTCCACAAAATGTCCACTGTCTGTTTTGCACATGCTTTGGGCTTGGGAGAGCAGAGGAGGGAAACCAGCAGTACATCCCTTGCAGCATGCGTTGCAACTAGCACAGATCATACCAAGCTATTGGCCAAATATTCAGCTGCTCACCTCAGAACATCTATTTGATATTCTAGGTCAGCAGCTCAATATTTGGTTTCAACCAACCCTTAGACACAAGACATATCAATCTTAATTAGGAAAATGCATTAGTGGTTTCCAAGTGAGAAAGAAAAACCCAAGTTGTTCACACTAGTAGTAGTATCTATCTCTGCAACTATAGCCTTTACTTTATTAAAGGTTATTGCAGTGCAAAGAGACTACTACTAGTGTGAATATAGGATATTTTTTAGCACTTGGAACCACCATTGCATTACCTAATGGAAATGACTGAAAAGCTACTTCTGCTACTACTAGTAGCAGAAGTAGTTGTGGTTTTAAAGTCTATTCTTTGAAATTAGAGTACACCAGACAGCAGCAAGTTCAACTTTACTCAATTAAAAATTAAGAATTAATGTCTTGAGGCAGCTGGCAGCAAAATCATATTTATATATTTATTTGTTTGTTTATTTCAATTTTATCCAGCACCCTCCTGCTCACAGAGTAGCTTGGGGCGGCTTATAACACACACAATCAACAATTACAAGTCATAATTAAACATATTATTATTCACAATTTTAAAATTAATTAAAAATATCCTAAAAATACTAAAAATATACTAAAAGGGCAGAACCAATCTGTATGTAATAACCATATGTGATATCATCCCATAATAATCACTCTTTATTATAAACTCCCCCTTCCTTTCAAGACAAGTCCCACAGCCCCCTGGACCCCCCCCCAAAAAAACCCAAGGCCAAGCCCCTGCTGGGTCCCCAATGTAGTCACCGAGCAGGCCCGAGCCCAGACAGGGCAGGCTGAGTTCGGCAGCATCTCCTCCCCACTGGAGGACAGGATGCTGGGATTGATGATGGACCCTTGGTCTGACTTGGCACTACCTAACTTGCTTCCTTGAGAAGATGATTATTAATAAAATATTATATATAAATAAATATAGAGTGATCCGTGAATTAAAAAGATTCAGTCTGACCATCAGCTGGCTGCAAACTCTCTCTCTCAACTGAAAGAGAGATAAAATGGCACCTGGTGGAGTCACCTTTATATATGCTCTGGTCTATGGAGCAGCAGGCAGCCCCCACCCTCACACCACGTGAGAGAAAAAGCCCGCGCTGAGTGAGACACTGAATAAAGTAGTTACACAAAAAAACACAAGCATGCTCCACTCTTCCCCCCTGCAGTTGCTGTTCCACCAGCCAATAGCACACACACACATGTCACAACAGTCACACACATACACACACATATTCATTGCTCCCCCTCCTGCTCCCTCTCCTGCCCACAGGATGCCAAGGGCTACAGTCCATATAACATTACTGTTGCTGCCGGATGCCTCTCCATAGAGCTCCATGAAATACTGCCCCAAGCGATTCTGGCAATGCGTTACTCTTTCCTATGCAAATGTGGTGGACGGCACTCCCTAGCCGCCCAAACCACGTTCTGCCAATTTATTACCCTTACAGGCACCTTCTCCTCCTCCTTCAATGCTGCAGAGCTGAGTCCCCCTCCCCCTTGCAACCTGGCCAAACTAATATGGGGGGGAGGCAGCGGCGCTTTTCAGTCTGCACATGTGCAGAGTGCTCGCACATGCACAGTCTTGAAGCGCACTTCCAACAATAAGTTCTAAGTGCCGGAGCAGCTGCTTGACACAGCCACGCTGGGCCCCGAATGGGTGGACAGCACCAGGACCCCAGGGGACAAGGTAAGCTCGGTTTTGGGGTGTGTGAGGCCAGTAGGGGCAGTGCTCCTGGTGCCCTGGAGGTGGCATCGTGCCTGGTTACTAGGTCAGGTCAAGTTCTGCAATTAAATTGACAGGTATACCAGTTTTTGTGGGTGCATGTTTCAGCTCTAATCCTAATTCTCCACCAGATCAAGTCCTATTGATGCAAATGGGGCTTGCACAAACACTAGGGATGAGTATTTCGGCTTCAGATTAATCCAAAACGGTCTGTTCTGGGCTGTTTTGGATTAATCAAAAGCAACTCGTAATTAGGGCCGCCCAGTTACAAATCCTAAATTTATCCATATTTTTCCCCACCCCCATTCCCAAGGGCCCTGCAGTCCTACTTACCGACCTCAGAGACTAGAGCTTGATTGAAACACTCCTGCTATTGTGGGAGCTCTGGCAGCTCCCTCGCTGTGGCATCCTCCTTCCTGCAAATCACGCACATGCAAAATGGCTGCTGGGACTGTTTTCACATGAGCAAAATGGCCACTGTCCTTAACCAAAATGGCAGCAGCCAAAATGACATCACCTCCATTTTGAATAAGGGCGGCAGACATTTTGCGCATGCACAAAACAGCCCCGCTGTCTTTTTGCACATGCGTGATCCCGAGGAGGGAGGATGCCACAGCAAAAGAGGCTGCTGAAGTCCTCATGGAGACAGTGGTGCTTCAGTCAACCCCCTTGAGGCTGGTAAGTAGTACTGCAGGGATCTAGGGGAGGCGGGGGGGATGGACCCTGAGTGTTGAAGGGGCGGGGACAAACTTTAATTCTGGGTGTCTTCCCCTTTCCAAAATGGCACCAGTGTTATTTTGGAAAAGGGTGCATATGCACAGAGCGGACCAGTGGACATTTGTGCATGCAAAGGTTGTTTTTGTTTTGTTTTTAAATTTAATTGGTTTATAGTTTCTTATTTTGTTATGATACAAAACTGAAAACTGAATCCGTAATTAAATCTGTAAAAACCTATAAGCCGAAACTGAAAACATCTGAAATCAGAATTCCCTCTGGTGTCCCACTCCTACCAAACACAGAACCTTGAAGACTGGGTTGTTAGAGAGAAATATGCAGAACTCTGAAGCCATCCCCGTCCCTTATTATTAATTATTCCAAAACCAGACATCAGAAAGCTGGAAGATGATGACGATGACAATGACGACGACGGGTATTAAATATTTGACATTCTTTGTTTTAGCATTCCATCCCACCTTCTCCGAAGAAGAATTGCTTATACCTGGAGGCAGTTTCTCAGAAGGAAATGATATGTGTCTTTTAAAGTGATAAAAGAGTCTGGGCTCAGGAATGCATACATGATTGCTGATCATCCAGGTAGCAATGCTGGGATGGCTGAGCATGAAAGGAATTTTCAACCCAGTTCTTACACTGACGTACATTCTAGATAATGATGGACAAGATTGCTGCTTGTATGGATAGCTGCTACTTTCTTAAAGATAAATAAACTATGTAGAGTGTGACATGCCATAATTATTTCTGCAGTGACTATTTTTCATTCTGATTTGTGTACAACATTTGGAAGGAAGCAAGGTATGAAGAGCACAGGAAGAGAACAGTCGCATGATAGATTATGAGAAGCTGCAGGAATATTTAATGTGGATTAACTGCGTTGGTTTGTAGCTTAGGTGACTCCATGAAGACAGATTCTCCCACCCTTCAGCCTCACCTTATTATAACAGGGAGAACAACATTAATCCCTGAGCATTCACATCAGTTTATGCCACAAATAAAAACAGTTCCTGTTGGCTGCTTTCCAGCATCCAGTAGAGGGAGGGAGGGGGGAAATCGACATGGAACCTAAATCAAATCAAATATTTATTAACGGCACTGGCTTTCGCCCTAGGCCAAATTAGTTCGTACACAAAAACATAACAGTTATATAAACAAAGTAATTATATAAGCGTGCATCAAATTAACGTGGGTAATTCCCTCCCATTTCTGAACAAGGGAATATCCCATCTCTATTAGGATAAAACAACCTTGTTAAAATAATATAACCAATCAACAACTTATTCAGTACTCATTAAATCCCCAATTAATTGAAATTTACCATAATGGTTTTGGTTAATGGCTCTGGATTTCACCCAGGGCCAATTCAGATCACAGGATGCATACAATACAACAGTAATAATGGATCCTTATCCAAAACATAAAAATATACAACAGGGTACAGTAAATAAAATACAATAAATAAAATAAAATAAATAGGAAGCCTCTCCTTCCCCACAAAACTATATAATTATACAATCCAACCATCAAGATTTAGTATTTGCTCCCGTCACATTATATAAAGAGGACAATCTCCAAGGATCAGGGATATTCCCAGTCCTAGGGCCCTCAGGGGAGCACGACCTGACAAGGAGCACATCCCATAGCACAGTTTTCTCGGAATCAGTGCCAACTTTATAGTCCCCCTTTCCAACAGAGAGAGATTAGGTATTATTACTTCCCCAGAGGAGTCTTAACCCTGTCTCAGTTTTTAGCCTTCTTTTTGGAGCCAGCCAAACATAAGTTGCAACAGAATGGATATCATCTGTATCAGTAAGGGTAATGAGAGAAACAAGGATAGCTTCTCCGCCATCTTCTTTCTTCCTGCTTATAAGGGGATTCAGCCAGGTTTCTCGCAATTTGAAATAAAAAGGACATTTGAACATGAAATGGCCGACAGACTCTACCTCTCGTAAACTACATTTGCATAAGCGCTCACCATACGGAATCCTGGTATATCTACCACTGCATAATGCAGTTTCAATTAACTGGAATCTTAGGAGGGTATCGCTTCTTGTTAAGGCGACATTAATCAAATTATCCAAGTATGGTTCAAAAAGAAAATTTAACTTAGCCATTCCCGGCCAGGCATTCGTAGTGCATCAGATAGGGTGGTCAGCGTAAGGGCCCCTTTGTTAACTAGGCTCTTGGATGACACAGACCTTGTAGTCTTAAATGGGATGGCATCAGGGGATGAGGAAGGTAATTTTACCTACCATTTCCCTTTGGGTTCTAGCACCATAGATTATTTTGCCATACAGGCTGATCATTTACAGATTGTTAGAAAATTACAGGTTTTGCCTATGTTTATGGCTGACCATTTTCCTTTGTGTCTTTCCATCTATGATGCTGGTAGGGAGAATCTTTTGCAGCAAGTTTCGACAGGTAGGGAAATGAGCGAAATACTGTGGCTATTCCATTTCGGCTAAGATCTAAGCAAGAGCTGACTGAAATGTTCCCTCCTTTTATACAGGAAGAAAAGGTTGTTAGACTGGTCACCGAAATAAGTAACAAGCAGGTAGAGCCTCTTGCCAATTTTGATACTTTAATTGAGATGACTGTAATGTCTCTTAGTGTACCAAACTCTTTGCAATCAAACCTTCCCAAATCCAGGGGATGGTTTGATAGGGACTGCCGCAACTTAAGAACTATCTTGAGGCAGCTGGCTCGAAGGGTGGCTAGTCTTCCATCCCATGCCAACTGGGTTCGATTGTCGTCATTGCGAAGGGAGTATAGAGGTTTACTCTCGCGGAAGAAAGCTGAATTTTGTAGAGCAAATTGGTTGGCACTTAGTGAGGCTGCCCAGGGAAAGGATTCGGGGAAGTTCTGGGCTCTTATTAGGCAAAATTTTCATGAACCTGGGAGAAATTCTTTGCCCCTTATATCCCCTGGGTTATGGCTGAGCTATTTTGCAGACCTATTTGCTAAATCCTATTTGGATTCTAACCCCTTTAATTCTAGCAGTCTTTCTTTGGCCGATCTTCCTCATTGGCAACCGGTTCAACCAGCAGAGATTGAGAATTTAATATCTACATTAAAGTCAGGGAAAGCCCCTGGATGCGACTATGTCACTACAGATCTTCTTAAGGTAAATCCCACTTGGTGGGCCTCAGTTCTGGCCCCCTTTTTTTCGCATCTTGATGCAACAGGTAGTTTTCCAAAAAAATGGCTTAACAGCCTGGTGGTGCCCATCTATAAAAAAGGAGACACGTCCCTTCCTAATAACTATAGGCCGATAAGTCTCCTTAGTGTACTTGGAAAACTCTATGCTAAACATCTTTTAATAAAACTTCAGCTTTGGGCAAAGGATAATGAAATAATTCTCCCAGAGCAGGCTGGGTTTCAGGAAGGTCAGTCAACTCTTGAGCATGTGTTTATTTTGCACCAGCTGATTATTAAATATGTTAAATCCAATCAAGGCTCACGACTATACCTGTGCTTTGTAGATTTGAAATCTGCCTTTGATACGGTAGACAGAGATCGTTTGTGGCATAAACTAAGTGAGACGACTATTGATAGACGTCTGTTATTTCTTATGACCAAGCTATATGCCAATAACACCATGCAGATTCGCCTTTCCCGGAATTCCTTGCTCACTCCAGAAATTGGAGTTTCGCGTGGAGTTAGACAAGGATGCATATTGGCCCCTTTCTTATTTAATTTTTTTCTTAACGATGTGGTTCCTCACATGGCTAAAGTGGACACGCATCCGCCTAATCTTGCAAATCGCAAGATATCTATTTTACTCTATGCGGATGATACGGTTCTGATATCTCAGACACCGATTGGCCTTAAAAGGAGTATGCAGCAATTCATGGGTTATTGCCAGAAGGAGAATTTAACGATTAACTTCTCTAAAACCAAAGTCATGACCGTGGGCAGTAGGAAAGTGGTCCATCGCTGGCGTATGGGCAGTCATTTAATTGAACAGGTCCCTGAGTATAGGTACCTGGGTGTGTTATTCTCAGCTTCAAGGAGTTGGCGGTCCCATTTTGATTCAGCTCTTAGTTTAGCAAAAAAAACTTCCTGTGCTATCCAGGGCTATTTTTTCTCACATGGAGGCCGTCAAGTTAAACCAGCTATACGTCTGTTCAAAGCCAAGGCAGTGAGCCAACTATTATATGCATTCCCAGTTTGGGGCTTAGCGTTTCTAAACATGATAGATACCCTCCAGAACTGTTTTCTTCGAGCAATCTTAAAGGTGCCTAGAGGTACATCTCAGGTTTTGTTGAGAGCTGAGACTGCTTCTCCACCTTTGAGGTCCCAGGCCCTTTTCTCATGTGTTAAGTTCTGGATGAAAATTTTTGTATTTCCCTCCAAATCCAACTCTCTTATTAACATGGTGGCAAAGGCCTCAGAAACCAATTCCTGGCGTGTGTTAGTCGAAAGAGAAGTTGGGAACTTAGGTTTCTCAAGTTCTTTTCTTCGCTCCTTTAATTATAAGGGAGCCTTGGTAATGATCAAGCAGAGGATTGGCGATCAAGAAAGGCAAACTGAGATTGCAGCCCTGGCCAATCAGAGAGTGGCGCCCCTTTATGCTAACATCAACCCATGTTTGAGAGAACCCAGGTATCTTTCGCTATGGTCCGACTGGCGTAGAATGCATGCACTGCTGCTGTTTCGGCTGAATTCATTTCCATCGGCAAATCTTAGTGGCAGATATGTGGGCAGACCAAGAGAACTTAGAAAATGTCCAAACTGCCCTTTGGGGCAAGTAGAAGATCTGGCCCATGTGATTCTGGTTTGCCCAATCTATGCAGATTTGAGAAGGAGGTTCCTTGCCCGGCTGCCTCTCTATCAATCTCAGGCAAAACAGGATCTAATATTGATTTGGCTACTTAGCTCTGAGGACCCATATGTTACCAGATCCATGGCTTCTTTTTGTGCGGGGGTTCTGGATGTCAAATGGAATCAATTTTTAATGTAAGGTAATTTTGAAAATAATTTTGACTTGTACTTATGATTTTAAGTGCCCTTTTTCTGCCTTATGGCTGAACCAGGCTTTTATCAGTTATGTCTTTATTAAGGCTACTGTTTATATTGTATTGTTTTTTGAAATGACCTTCGGGTCTCTCAATAAAGTTATTACCTACCATTCCCGGCCAGGGTGCCACCTTCCACCTTCTCACGACAGCCAGGTCTTCTTGCCAGACTATATCCCTTGCCTTCATACAAATTTCCAATTTTATCATCCCTGGGGGTTTCCCCCCTAGTGAAACAAACGAAAATCCCAACTCTCTTAAAAGTTTGGATAAATAACCTAGTCAGGGATATGTCCTCGAGCCCCTATGTTCCAACTGTTCCTTTAAACACAGGACTGGGAGTGCATCTTCCTGTTGGGCCAGCAACCTCATCCAGAACCGAATAAGAGATATCTTCCCCGGACAAGCAATTTCCATGTTAGAAGTCTCCACCTTGAGTACTGCTCCCGGTACACTATTATTAACCTTCAGAAGCCTCCTCAAAAATTGATTTTGGACCACGTCTAAATCCCTAATGACCGGGAAAGGAATTATCTCAAGCCCAAAAGCTAGCATAGGTAATATTTTAATTCAAAAGGCACGCAGAATTAAAAAGGGTCAAAAATCCCATGAGATATTGACTGCTCTCAAAATGGCACGTGCGGATCTAGTAGCTTTAATAGCTCTGGAATTTGTGTGTTCTTGCCAAGTACCCCTATGAGTAAAGATAACCCCCCAAATCGGTGAAAGAGTTAACATTCTCAAAAGTTTTTCCACCAATATTCCACGCGCCTTTCTTTGTTTTAGCTCCAACTAGCATAATATGGGATTTGCTTACATTCACTTCCAGAAAATTGATTGCACAATAATTCATCAGGTCAGCTACCAATCCTTTTAGTCCTCTTTCAGTTTGTGATATTAACACTATATCATCCGCATATTGGAGAGCAGGTGAAGAGTAAGCTCCTATTTTTGGTAAAGAATGGTCCTTTTGTCTTAGGGAACAGATTAAGTCTGAGATAAACAAATTAAACAATAAGGGCGCTAACACACATCCCTGCTGCACCCCATGTTTTATGTAAATTGGGACACTCGTCTTCTCACCTGGTCCTGTCTTGACTCTAGCTATATTGTTCAAATGCAACTGTATCAGACGTACAAGTAATTTTTCTACTACTCCTAACTTCCTCAGTTTATTCCAGAGTAATTCTCTGGGAATGGAGTCAAAGGATTTTGTGAAATCAATAAATCGCAAGGACAATTTTCCATCCCTTATCTTAGTGTATTTGGCTATGATACGGGCCAGCGTAAAACAGCTGTCCATGGTCGAGCATTTGCATCTAAAGCCAAACTGTTCTTCTGGAATGATATTCCTTTCCTTGGCCCAGGACTCAAGTTTTTGTAATAGGACCTTAGCATATCATTTACTTATAAAGGGAAGGAGACTAATTGGCCTAGAGCCAGAAGGATCTGCGTTATTTCCTTTTTAAAAAATTGGGACAATCCAACTAGAACACCAAGAGTCGGGTATCTTACATGCCTCACTGCAGCTATTAAAAAGCTTGAGCAGCATTGGCGCCCACCATCCTGGGACTGCTTGCACTAGCTTTGCAATCACATAATCTGGGCCCGGGCCCTTATTTGTTTTCAGAGACATAGGGTGATTTCAGACGATACAGGGCCCTTTGGCCCCGTACCGGAACCACCGGCTTTGTTCCCCGCCGGGGTCACCCCGTAACGGCACAACAGACGTGCCGGGGGGATCCCGGTGGGGAAAGTGGGAGGGGCCGGGGCCGCGCGGCGCAACATGCGGCCGCACGGCCCCGCCCCCTCCACGCACCCCGCCGCCCGCCCTCCGAGGAGACGGGCGGGCGGCGGGGCCAATGCGGCTGCCGCATCCGGCCGAATGTGCCACGGCCCGGGATCCTGCTGGGGATCCCGGGCCGTGGCGCGCGGCCAGACGTGACTTTTCGTTGGTCACGGCCCGGGGTCCATTTGACCACGCTTCCCGGGACCTTCCCCCGGATAGCCCGGGAAGCGTGGTTCAAACGGACCCCATGTGGGGATTCACCGTGGCCAACATCTGGCGCGCCGCAAACAGACGTTCGAGACACGGTGACCACAGGTGGGTATTCACCGTGGTTCACCGTGATCTTGTAACGTCTGAAGACACCCATAATCAAGTCTTTGACTATTTCCTCCGAAAAGCAAAGGTGTAAAAAAGGGGAACTCTCACTCGAACTCAGTTCAATTTGCCCACTGCTTTCATCTGAGGGATGCGCATCATACAAAGATCAAAAAAATCTTCCCATATTAGACTGGGGATTGAAGTATCTATATTATTTTGCCCAGGTCTGATTATCCATCCCATTATCCCCCAGAATTGACTGGTATTCCTCAACTGGGCAGCAACTATCATTCTTGCCCAAAGCTTACTATAGATCTTTTGGCTTTCAATAGATGTTTATATTGGTTCCTAGCAAGGAGGTAACACCCATAGAGCTCAGGGGGTCTGTTTTTTGACCCAATTCTTTTTAACCGCTATCACTGTCTTTTTAGCCAGTCTACATTCCCTGTCAAACCATGAATGACCTGGTTGAGGGTACTGATAGTAGGTACTTAGAAGCAAGTTCTCCTTAAATAGTTCCAAAATAGCAGAAAAATCAGCTATCGTCCTGTCTGGTTCCTGACTGTTCATTACAGAGGCATAAAGATCCTTCATTTTCCCTGAATTTATTAACTCATGGGTCTCGATAAGCATCTTGGTATTCCACTTCTTCCTCAGCCTTTGAGGAGTAACCATCCTAGATCCCATAATTGTTTTCATAGGCAAAGGTGAGTTTATTGGCAATACAAAAAGCCAGTACCTTATGGTCGCTCTCTGGCCTCACTATTATGGAGAAGTTACTAAATCTATTCCAGAAACAGGATTCTACCATAATATAATCCACTATGCTACTGCCTAATAAGGATACATAAGTAAAGTCACCCTCAGGGTCATCCTGGGATCTCTCATTGAGGACAGTGAGATCCACCCTCTGTAATAATCTTTGCAGGCGCCTTCCAGATTCGTTTATAACTGTATCCTTGGACTTCCTTGCCGGAATAAAATGTGACCCTTCCAGAGAATCCCCTGGCTCATCTTCCATGCTCAAGCCTCTACACGCATTCCAATCCCACATCAGCACAAAACAGGCTCCGGAAAATTGAACCGCCAATGAATTAATATCTTCCTCCAGCTTGTTCCATATATCTTCCCTAAAATACAGGGAAGATATGGGAGGAATATATACATTGAATAACACAAAATAGCTTTGCTGAGGGAGATCTAAAATACCCATTTGATATTCCGATCTAGAGGAGGGGAGGAGATAGAACCTATGGACAAAGTCCTGGGAGATGAGCATTGCTAGGCCTGCTGACCTACAGCCTTTCTTACCCTCATTCACACCCTCTTGTTGTTCCACTCCAGATTTTTTAACTTCCAATAAATCCCCTGGACCCAACCAAGTTTCCTGTAAGCACATTATGTCATAGGTCTGCAGAAATTCAATTCATTCCATATCTTTCATTTTCTGCTTACAGCCTGCTATGTTCCAAGAAGCAATGAGTAAAGCTAAGCGAGCTGCATCACCAGAAAATTGTCCGGCTAGATCACCAGGCGGAGTGGAATCCACCCCCAAGAAAAATAAATCGGGGGAGGACCCACCGTGCCCCCAACCCTGTCAATCACTGTCCTTCCTTATCTCGAGCTGAATTTGTCTTGCATTTAAAGCTATTAAATTATCTCTCTGTGAACCATTCCTGCCACCGCTGCCTGAGTGCACCGTCTGCTGCGATAAGGGGAATAATTCTATTAAATTTCCCTTAGGATTTTGCCCACCCACTTGAATTTGATTGCTAGGGCCAGACTGCCCCTTATACGGGCCACCTTCTTCTTCAGGGTGTAAGTAATGTGCTGCTGTGATTATTTCCAGATTATGTTCTGGCTTGTGAGGGGTTGAGACCATAGTTTTCCCTGGAGCTTTATAATCCAGAACTTCGAAGTGTAGACTGCCTCTAAGCTGATCCAATCTCTGGCTCATTATATCTTGATCAATCACTGGAAAGCTCTTAAATATCTCACACAGTTGCTTGCTATTATCAGCACCATTATCATCCATCAAGTACACCCCAAATAAATTTACCATGTTTTGCTTTTTCATAATTATATTCTTTGCATTGGCACCTTCATTTATGCTATTACACAAGGGTATCAGCTCATCATTGTTACCCTTCTGCAAATGTTTGGGGTCTACACAACAGTCCATAAGATCCTGTCCTCTCTCATCATCTTGTATAACCCCAGAATCTAAATTAACCTGATCACTAGTTAACCTAGTGATACTACTACTATTTCCTTGGTCCATCTCTGCTCTTTGGACAGTCCTTAAGTTGCTATTGCATTCATCTGCAGTTAATTCCACTGTAGCATCACACACGTCTTCCTGATTTTGTTGCTGAGAAGACAGTCTTTGTCGTTTTAGCCCCAACAGAATAGCATTAGGGGAGGATATCTCTCTTGACTGCCGCACGTCGTGCGTGGTTATGGGGGTTAAAACAGATGCATAATAAAACCCTCTATCAATGGAAATACCCCTTGTCCTTAAATACGTCCTGGCCTGAAAAATGTGCTTAACTATATCCTCCTATACAAAATGCACTTTGAGGTGATAACACCATCTCTGCTGCGGGAGATAATTCAATCACTTTCCTAATTCCTTTTCCTCCAATTTCCCAACCCACCAGCTGAGATAGATTACTAACTACTTTGTCCATAGCATCCCAGGTAGGTACAGAACCATCACGGTCCGGGCGCACCTGCAGGACGATGGATCTAGTATCTATAATTATTTCCCTCCAAGAACGTAATGGTTGCCGTGAACCAGCTAAAAGGTTATTCCTATTTCCAGAAAGCATTAAGGGACGCTATTGAGCTGGCTCATGGTCCATTTTTATTGAAGCTTTTGCGTATTCACTGTCTATACTATTCAATGGAACATAAAACAAAGTTTGGATCTAAGAATCAAGGATGATTGTATGTGAAATTTTATTTCATCTTCATAAAAAAAACACCATACTAGATCAGTGTAGCAGGGTGAAATGGAAAGCCTCATCTGCACCTGCTCCTGGAGGCTCAGGCTCAGTAGACTGAGCCTCTTAGGGATTCTCTTATGTTTGTCACAGTGGTACAAGATAGGTTTGTGATGCCAGTTGGCCAACAAAAATGTCAATCATGTAGTCTCATTCTGTGCTGTACCCACCCCAACCTCCCTGATTGTGACTGGGAACTTGGAAGCACTTGCTTAGAAAAGACCCAATAAGGGATTCTCTTATGTCCTCTGTCACAGTGCTGCAGGATATGTTTGGGATGCCAATTGGCCAGTCTGGATGTGTTAATCATGTGTCTTGATTGCTGGGATGCTTTCCCCTCCCTTCTGCCTTGCTGCCTGAAGTTCTGGTAATGTCCTGAATTTTTGTTTTTGTCCCCAAATGTTCAGGACTAGTATTTGCACAACTTCTGTTAAAATCACAAATGTTTAATTGCTTATAAAATTGGGGTCTTTTATCCAATATTTCTGAAATTTGTCAGGGGTGATCCAAATTGGATTTAAAACAAAGACGTTGCAGCTGGAAATCTGTGAACAAATCACAAAACATACATTGCTTATAAAATAGGAACCCATTATCCAATTTTTATGACATTTGGCAGTAATAATACCTTGAGTGAGGGGTGCAATCTGTCTAAATTGAATCCAAATTAGATGGGAAACAAAGATGTTACAGCCAGAAATGCACCACAAACCATGATGCATATAAAATCCGGACCCTTTATCCAATTCTTTTGAAATGTGGCAGGCATGATCCCTTTAGTAAAGGATATATTCCTTCCATATTTCATTAAAACAAGACAGAAATAAAAGACATTACAGCCTGATATTTATGTCACAAAATTTTATTTTATTTTTAATTCCAAAACTTAAATTTTTATTCCAAAATTTCATTACTATTTTTTTCATTTTTGTTTTTGTGGTATTAATAAAAAACAAAATTTCATTATTAATACCACAAAAACGAAATGCATACTCCTACATAGTATATGGGATTGTGGAACTACATCCAGGGTTCTACGGTGCTGGGGGACCTTGCCACGGGTTTGGACTTCATGAGACTGGCCTGACAGGAGGCAGTCCAGTACCTCACATTGGCCTGGCTGGGGCAACAGTAGCCTCAGCCTGTGATGTGTCATCGGCTTTCTCCGGTGGGCACATTGCTTAGCAGCTGGCTTCCCGCCCCAGGGTGGAAATAAGCAAACGTCTGGTGGATGCAGGCTTGACAATCAGCTGCATCATGGGCTAATGTAGGGTGAGGTCACGTGATGTGGGTTAACAGCTCATGTAGCCTTATTTAGAGGTGAAACAGGTACTAAATTTAGTACCCATGCATAATATCTGCATTTTGAAGCACCATATGGAGTCCTTGATGGGTTACCCAGGTACCAGTTGGGTACCTGGGTAACTCGAAACTCGAGAAGTCACTAAATTCCAGTACTGACTTTTCTATTTTCCTATTTTGATCAGTATATTGGTTTGGATGGGAATTTAAAAAAATTAGGGACCAGAAGTTGATTTTTTGGGACCAGAAGTCGACTTTCCAGCATGGAAAATAAAAAAATAGGCATCAAAAGTTGAAAAATCAGTACTGGAAGTTGACATTCCGGGACCCTGGGTACCTGAATCAGGTTGCAATCGGGCACCCATTGGTGGAGAATAGCCCTAGTGTACATTCGCTGGCTGCTTACTTTCCTGATGCCTTGGGACACTGAAGCCGATCCCATGCCTCGCGGAGCACCATGCAGAGGACACGTGGCACGTGAGACAGACACTCCCAACCCGGGGCCTATAGCGCCCGCACAAACCACCCGGTTGCGTGTGCATGCATGCATGCGGTTGCACACGCAGGGAGTGGGACGAGCCCCACTGAGTGTCACATGGACCTCACAATGCCACTCTCAAGAGTCTCCAGCCTGAACAAGTTATTTGGCTTGGGACCCTTGTTGGCATCTTTGTTGCACTGCTGTGCAGGTGATCTGACTCTTTGAAATCAAAGGAGCTACTTGGTGTTTACACCAGTGAAACTAAGCTAGGAACTGGTCAAATTGTTACTTGTTTAAATCTCCTTTTATTTATGTTCATCATTTAAGCAAACATTCTCTGCTCTTGGAATAGCTTCAAATGATTGCCTTTATCAAATTCATCTACATGTCAAACACTATTTGCTTAGATTTGCATAGGATATTTCCCTACATGTCATTTTGATTAAAGGTTCAGTCATCAACCACTGCAAAATCCAAGCTTTGGGGGATTTTGCTTTGCTTTGCATTCTTTTCACCTACAGCTGGAATGCAGCAGGGGCTGCGGAGTTATTTGCATTCTGGCAAGAGCACTAGCTTTCTATGAGGGAGGAGAGACATGTTTACAATGAAGCTTTTAACCATTATTAATAGGGTAATCAAATGAAGCAGGGGACTGCAGTCTAGCAAAAGGCACGCAAGGGGTATGATCTGACACAACAAACACATTGCAAGGCCATTCTATGTTGAATTCAGTGATGTCATCATGAATTCAGGTTATACCAATGTTACAGGAGATGTGTATGGGATCGGCTGCCCCAGTTTCCACCCACCAGCCATGTGACCATTCCCCATTTCCCTGTACATCACTGCTCCCACCAAGAAATTGTCGCCATCAGTGCAGGAATCACAAGCAGGAAGACTGACCACACAGACTTACCATGGTCCGGAAGTGAGACACCATGCACACCTGCATGTGTAACAGCAGCTTCTTGTAAAACATAGCTTCAGGCTGTCTGCCAGCAGCACACTTTCTGGGATCACAGCTTGTGGTAGGGGTGCAGCGCGTAACATATATTATCAGGAAAGACTGGAGCCTTTGCTGGCTGGGATTGTCAAAGCCACCTTACAGGAGGGCAAGTTGCCAGACCCGCCTCAAAATGACGGTTGTCTGTCCCCTGGACTTGACACTGGGGCTGATCCCATGGCACATGGATCCCATGTGCACCCCACCCATGTGCACATGTACACGGTTTCTGCGCGGCAGACTGTGCCCTCAAAGGAGGTATGTGAGGTTCCTGCATGGTGCATGCATTTGGGGGGGGGGTGTGTGTGCGGAATCCACAGGTCATGGGATTGGCTCCATTGACTCCTGTCCCTAGCCAGCCATTGCCTCATCTCTAACCTCCCCATTTTAGAGAAGGTTTTGAATGCATGGTCGATAGAGCTTAAATGAGTAGTGAATTTATTAACCGTGAGTAACATTTAAATTTTCAGGTCGCCCCATCTCTAACTCTCCCCATTTTAGAGAAGGTTACTGAATGGGTGGTCGATATAGAGCTTAAATGAGTAGTGACTTTATTCACGGTAACATCTAAATTTTCAGGTAGCCTAACCATTCAGGTACCCGACCCTATACCCACAATGGAAATAAACACTTGCCTACCTGTTTGGGATTTAAATTGGAGGGGGTGAGTGTAGGTAAGTAAATAGCCACAACATTTATATTATAAACCAACTACTAGAAAGGGACTTGGGAAAGCAGAGAGACGCATAGATCCAAGGACCCTTGGCACAGCTCTTCCAAAGCAGAGCACTTAAGTTGCACTTTTAAGGCCCTTTTAACTTTAAACTCTTTATAGGACCAATATACAGTGCCCAATATACAGTGCCCGTCCTCATGATCAAAGTAGACAGGAAAAGCTAGCTGTAACTCTCCTGGTAGAGCTTTGGAAAAGAAGTGGAAAGGTTGGAGGTTCAAGACTCCTATAGGCAATCAGTAGCACCCAATATATTTGAGTTGATTTGGGTACCAAAAATTCAGTGGGTATACTTATTTCAGCTTTAATCCTGAGGGTTTGAATGGGGGTATTCCAAAATAAATTGTTGGTAGATCATCATAACCAAAGCCTCTTAAAACTGACACAACCTTTGACATCTAGGGATGGGAAATCAGATGAAAAATCTGAATAGATTAAAAGCAGAATCGGATTCAATTGCTTCGAATTTGAATCAGAATTGGTTTGTATTTTTCTCCCCATTAATTTCAATAGGATTGTTTTTCCCCGTTGAAGTCAATGGGAAACCAAACCTATTCAGTTCAATGGGCAATGCAGTGCATATCTGTTCTTGCGTCGGACTTGGGTTATTCTGAAGAAATCCAAAGCAATAAAAATAGGGTGAATTGGATTAGCTTTCTAATAAGGGTGCATCATATTCTGACAAGTCAAATCTACTTTGCAACAAGCATTCTTTGATCTGAGTTTGTGTTTGCAGTATTCTCCAAAGGGCCATTACTTTAGCCTATTCCTTTACAATAGAAATCAACTATAATGCCCTTTGAAAGCATTCATGTTTAAATAATAGTAACCTCTCCCTGACCCCCTCAGGCAAGTTCAAATAGTTTTTCAGGAAGGAGCATTATGCAAAAGATTTGACCTTCACTAGCATTTATTTGCATCCTCATTATTTGTTTTGGTTTCCCCCCTACTATTTTATTGTGGTTTGACAGTTAGCCCTTTTATTTCCTGCAACTGTTATTTGAGTTCCCCAACTGGAACTGTTTTATAGGACTTGACAGTGTGATAACCTTTAGAAACTTGCAAATCTCTTGAAACAGAAAGGACTAAACGTCATTGCACTGAACAGCTCAGGATGGCTGTGGCTGAAAGGAATCTCTTTATGGAGCTATTTCTTCTCCATAAACTCATGGAAACAGGCACAGGCTTGTTGCAGATGGTTACACAGTGAAAGCCCGACTTAAGTGACTGCACAAAGAAATTAAAAGAGATGGCAAATCAAGAAATGCATGCACTTGGAGAGAGCAGCAGCTCATTGTGCTAACCACCAATCAATCACTTCTTAAACAAAGGGTTTCCTAACAAGAAGGATTTTTTTCAAAGGTTTCCCTGTATTATAATAACAGGCTCTGGCTAACAGGCTAGAGCTGAAACAGGTACTTCATTTGCTACCCCTGGGTAATACCTACAATTTCGAGTACCAACTCAGTACTCAAGTACCAATCAGGCATCTGATTACCTGGAAATATTGGGTATTACCATAACTGAATTATTAGTTTACCCTCTTACCAATTGGTCAATGGTAAATTGGTAGAGGAGCTCAGAAAAAGCTGAGACAGAAAGCTGAAAAATCAGTACTGGAAATCGGAAAATTGGTACCAGCATTTGGAAAATCGGAATGAAAAATGTAAAAATCGAAAAGTCGGGTAGCCCATTGGGCACGAATTGGGCACTGATCAGTACCCTACCCAATGCTCTCAAATGGGTTGAGTACCAGAATTTTTGATGAATATACCTGTTTTTGCAGCTACTCATTTAAGTTCTACTCAGAATATAATTATTAATACTCTGCACAATGCAGCTAAAGCAAGTCAACTGAAAAAAGACATGTGATATCATCCAGGTAGGCTCAGTGGGTAATCCTGATAAGGGACTGCACTTTAGAACATAAACGCCATACTGGGTCAGGCGAATGGTCCATTGAGTCTAACATTCTGTCTTCCACAGTGGCTATTCTCGGTTGCTTTGGAGAAGTTCCCAACAGGTCAAAATGGAGCGATTCATTCCCTGGTGTTCATTCCCAGATCCTAACACTCATAGGTTGCCTCCCCCAACCTACTTTGCTAATAGCCAATGATGGTGTCTTCCAGTGTCACTGCAAGATTTCAACACATCTTAATCCCCTCTATCCAGTAGCGTAGGTCAAGTTCTTAATGCACTGCATGACGTTGTGCCATATGGGCCACATTTGTAAAACTTGGCTTTAAAAAATTGTACATTTCCCCCTGATTCTTTATATAAAATAAAAGCATTCTGTAACTCAAAGACTTTAGCTGAAGTTCATGGTGGAGTCTGGACTCAAATTATTTTATTTAAATTATTCTCATAGCTTATATTTGATTTATTATACCTAAGCCTGTACTATGTTAAGTTCAAATTTCATTTGAAGCAGGTTTATTTTAAAAAAGGAAAACTTGATGACATTAAAAAAAATGAACCCAATTTTAATAATAAATATCTGATGTTTTAAAATAATAAAACAAAACAAAAAATTCATCAATTTTCAATTACCTAGTGTGAAAGTCAATGTGGCCAATCCATGTTTTGCACACGCATTGTGCTCAAGGTGCATGCACACAACTGTTGCCAAACATTGCACATGTGAGGTGTGCAAGTGTTGTGAAATGTGTGTGCAACACTTGCACACAGATTGGCCCCAATGGACTTCCCAGCATGCTTTTGTTTGGAACAGCTTCCTGCCCTGTCTGACCGAACATGACCCTCTTTTCTGCCAGATGAATGTCTTCCATAGCATATGTGCAGGAAACCAGACAAGCAAAAGAGAAGCACAATAGTTAATGGCTGATATGAATTATGGCAAAATCTGTTCTAGTAAGTGATTTGGTGTTTGTGTCAATTTGGCAGTGGAATTAAAAAGGGAGAAAAGTATTTTTGAACCATGAGATGACAGGATTTTATAGCATCTTTGCATCTTTACTCATTAACAATAAGCACGCTAGCTACGAAAATGAGCGATTTTAAAATTTATCATTAGAGAGAAAACCTTAGTACTCAGTCCTCGGAAAACTTCGGAATCCACCGGCGATTCTGGTACTTGATTCCGAATTTCCAGAGTCTGAAGTTCCGAGTACCAAGGCTGGTCCACAGAAACGTTCGGAAAACATTGGAAGCCTCCATCAAGCGCTTGGCACCATGGAGGCCAGAGCGATCTCTGCCTTGCTCCAATTCCCCTGGCCTGGGCTGTCCAAGTTATCAGTGCCATAGCAATGCCATGCCTTTTTAAAAAATAAGCGGGTGTCACTGCTGCCTGATGCTTGCGCTGCTTGACACCATGGTGGCCAGAGGAATCTGCCTAGCTCCACTTCCCCAGTCTCGACTGTCCATATACTAGGGGCAATACTGGGGGTTCCCACCAGTGCCAAATATTAGGGATGTGCAAACGCGTTTCGGACGTTTGGAGTTTGACCCGAACTCAGCCAGTTCGGACGGACGAACCAAACGGCCGAACTGAACGTGGAACCCCCCAAACAGTTCAGCCGCGTTTGGATGAGTTCTGGCAGTGTTCATGCAAGAAAAACCTGGCTGGAAGGCCAGGGGTGGGTGGGTGGGTGGGGGTGTGTGTCAGCTGAGGAGGGGGTGGAGAGGCTTGAACTGGCTTGGCAGTCTGCGATTGGCCACGGGCAGGTTCCACAGAGTCAATGGGGCTTGTGGTAAGGTGGGCGCAGCAAGTAACAGAAGTAATTGACCTCCCCCCCTTTCAATTCATTCTGAGTTCGCCACCGATCCTGTCAGCAGGCGTTTTCAGAACTCTCCCTCTCCCAGCAGTTTGTGTTCCTCCCAATCCATTGACATCCTCCTCCTATTTCATCCATTTCCACGCATTTACCTCCATAGTTTCATTTATTTAGATTAGATTAGATAGATTTAGGTGTTATTTTTATTTGTTACCCCTCCCTGTGTTGTTTCTCCCTCCACTCCATTGAATCCTTCCCTCCTCCCTGTGTATATATTCCATCCCTGATTCCCTTCCCCTGTCTTTGGATTTATTTAGAGTAGGAGTAGATTGATTTAGGTTTGTTTTGTACTCCTTCCTGTGTTGTTTGTTGTGAGCTGTCTGTGTCCCCCCCGCTCCCCAATCCCTGTGTAGATAGATAGATAGATAGATAGATAGATAGATAGATAGATAGATAGATGTAGGAGTTAGCTTAGTTATAAAGATAGTGTGTAGTGAATCAGTTTTAATATTTTATAGTGTGTTTGTAGGACTAGGTCTTGATAGACATTAGATAATATTCCATTTAGTTCCATAGGTTTTAGAATAGTTAATAGCAGTTAGAGTTAGTGTAGTAGATATATATTATATTCCAAATTTGAATAAATAAATAAATAAAATATAAAATCTTCCTCTGCATTATTTGGGTGGGAGAAATGGAGAAGGGAAGCAGGAGAGGCTGGTTTGCTTCCCGTAAGGCAGGCAATGGGGCATGGGGCACATGGCAGAGGTGGCAGGGGCCGTGCCAGCGGAGTGGCAGGCATCAGCAGTAGCCCGAGCCCATCACCACGCCACAAACTGCACAGGCCTGATTTTGGAAGAAAGGCTTCAGAGGCTCCCAGCAGTAGGCCAAGGGATCGCTGCTGGGATCGATGCACAGCTCCTCCTCCAGGTAGCTCTCCACTGCTGCTGAGGTGCTGCCGTACTCCCTTGCGTAACTCTGCTTGGGCAGCACCTCCACCACTGGCCTCAGCCACGCTGTTTGCCTTGCTGTGCACGGACCCATGCTCGCCAAAGTGGCCTGCACATATGAGCTGCTGTTGGCAATAGGGGTGCTGCTGCTGCTCAGCCTGCTGCTGGTGCTGCTACTGCTAGGGTTGGGGGCAGGGATAGACCCCGCCAGCTGAAAGGGGAGGCTGCTCCCATTCCCACCACCCCCAGGGGTGTCCTGCTGCTGCTGCCATGCACTCTTCAGAGCCCTCTCTGCCTGCTGGACCCTATCCACCAGCTCACACTTCCAGTGGCGATAGAGCAGTGTCTGGTGTGCCACGCTGCCCTTGACCCTGGGGTCCAGCATGGTTGCCAACACATATTCCTCCCGCTGTAGGAGCTCATAAAACTGCGCCTTCAGCCCTGCCTTCAGCTGCCGCACCAGGGCAACAGCCTCATCCGCCAGCTTCTTGCCCTGAGGACCACAATCCCAGCTCTGGAGAATCTCATCCAGCCTCCTGAGGAGACTCTGGACCAGAGGGGTCACCTGGCTGATGGTGGCCGTGGAGGAACTGATGGTTTCAATCTGTCATGGCCAGGAACAGTCTGAGGATAAAGATCATGTGAGCTAGGATCTCCCATTCCACCCCATTGTACCCTGGAGGTGCCATGCTGTCTGCCACCAGCTGAACCTCATGCAAGGTGGCTTTCTGCTCGAGAAGCCGCTCAACCATCGGGAACGTGGAATTTCACCTAGTGGACATATCCTGCACCAGCTGGTACACTGAGGAGCCTTGCTCTGCCTGCTTTGCCTGGAAGAGGTCGCTGCTCTTCACGCTCCAGTTAAAGAAACTGGCCAGATTCCTCCCCCGCTCGATCAGGGAGCTTCAGGTGCCTGCCCCACACCCCTTCTCCCCCAAGCCCAGAGCATCCCTGACCACCAGGTGAAGTGTGTGTGCAGCACAAGGGATGCTGGTGAAGCCCCCCTCGTGGACTTCCCTCAAGATGTTGGCCGCATCGTTGGTCACCACACACCCTTTGGTGAAGGGTGCACCTGGCATGACCCACTCACTCAGCATGGCAGTCAGGGCTGCCTCGATGTTCTGAGAAGTGTGGGGGCCGTCCATGACTTCTGTCTGAAGCAGGGCCCACCTATACCCTGCTTCAAGACCTGTCTCTTATACACATCTAGATGTGTATAAGAGACAGGGTGAAGGGTGCACCTGGCATGACCCACTCCCTCAGCATGGCAGTCAGGGCTGCCTCGATGTTCTGAGAAGTGTGGGGGCCGTCCATGACTTCTGTCTGAAGCAGGGCCCACCTATACCCTGCTTCAGGACCCCTCCTGCCACTTCCAAATGCTGCCTCCGGGTCCTGCCACCAGTGTGTCATCACTGCCAGGTAGGTGTGCTGTGCGTTTCTGTTCAAGCACAGGTCTGTGGTGAAGTGGACGGTGGCACCCCAGCCCCTACCAGCTGCTCTGCTGGCTTTACCATTCAGGGCCCTAAAAAACAGCAGCACAATCTTAAATTCAATCTGCCACTCTACAGACATTCAATACAATGAATGCAGGGCTGGCCTGATGTGATCACAGCTGGCCAAAATGGTTAGCAGCTGCACGGCCGCATTCTGAACAAGCTGCAAGCAACAAGATTAAGTAGAGGACTTTCTCCTGTGCCCATTGACTCTATGCTGGCATAGTTTCCCAGCAGCTGCTGAAGCGAGTGGAGCTGCTGCCATTTTCTGCACATGCCGCTTGGAGGGAGCATGGAAAGTGAAGTTTTATGGGAGAGGAAGCCAGGGGGAAAGTGTGTGATGATGAGGATCATGGGAAAGGCTGCTCCCCTGGCCTGACCTGAATTTGCACTGCTATCACGCCACCGCCGCTCACATTTGCTAGTACAGTCTTTGGTTCTAGTCGGCTGAGGGTGCACTCCTCCAACTGACAGCATGGGCAGGAGTCCTCTTGAATGAAGAAAACTGGTCTAATACCTGTGTTAAGGGATAACAGTGGTGTAAAGCTGAAATGGGTGCTTGATGAGGTAAACGTGGGTAATACCCGGGTAGCATTCAGAGTATCTGAACTGGTACCTGAATACCGTTCAAGTACTTGAAACCAAAATGTCTGGCTTTCAAGTACCTGAAATTACATGAAAATCCACCCCCCTTCCCTAAAAAAAAAAAACCCCCCCAATTTCCCAGAATCAAGGGGCAGAAATAGAAAAATTGGGAAGAAAATTGTATGTTGACATGTTGGTATACCAGGATTTCGGGTACCCAATTGAAAACCGGTTTGGGTAAAAGCACGCGGACTTTTCAACTCAATTCAAGGGTCAGAAAATGGACAGGCATAACCTGATTTTGCAGGTACTCATTTCAGTTCTTCACAGGTGCTATCCACTCAGGGAATCAAGCTGAGAAGGATGCCCTTCCTGACAAATTTTCCTATGGCTATATACCCCCCCCCAAAAAAGTTGACTGCTCATTTCCAGACCTACTTCCAATGCATGCACAACCATATCTGGACTAGGGCGAGTATTAAATGAGAAAGTAACAAACCTTGCACCAAAAGCTGCTCGGCTTGTATCTTGTGAAGAATCTTAAATGTTTAGCGTCACTGCAGCCACAAGGGCCCATCAGGAAGCAATTACCCGCTGCCCTAGAGAATAATAGCATATGAGGAGGAAGTGTCCTCCAGGGGATAAGTGCTCTTTTCTCTTTGTAAAATATTTCTTGGGCTTTCAGTTGCAGAGATAAGATAATTGAAATGCTAGGCTGCTCAGGGATGTTAAGGATTTTTAGCTGAATGCTATTGATGTCATTTAAGCCTTTAGGTTTGCAAAGCTGGATGCCTTCTGTGGCCTTGTTCTTCTTCCTCTTGTCTCCTGGCTGAGTCCTATCTATTGATTCCAGTGCCAGGAAGGGTAAAGAGAATCTGATGGGACAAGACAACCAGGGACTCAAACCATTACATTTTTTGGTCCGGTTCCAGTTTGGGTTCAGCTGCAACTGAAGTTGTTCTGGTTTGGTTCCAGTTCAGACCAATAAAGGATCAGTAACCACCAACCAGTTCAGCACACATGAACCAATCCGTTCAGTTCCAATTCACATGAGAAAATTTAAATATAATGCACATTATCATGATCATTTGCAAAGTGGGGAGGAGCAAGCTAATAGGTCTAAATCTGTTACAGTCCTATAAATCTTTACAGTCTGTAGGGGTGTGCATGTCATTTTCATTATTACAATAACGATAACGAAAATTGTCTTTTTCAGTTTTGTTATTGCAATAATGAAAACGACAACCGAGAAGAACAACAACGATAAATGAAAATGACAACTGAGAATACCAAAAACGACAACCGAGAATACCGATAAAGGTAACGATAAAGATATTTATATTGGTAATGATAATGATACCGATATCGATATAAAAATGATATCAAAAACAATACCAAAACGATAACAAAAATTATAACAAAAACGATAAGAAGAAACAAAAACGACAACCTTGTTATCATTGTCGTTATTATTAGTGCTGTGGCAGTTGGGTTTTGGAGGGAAAATATAGCAAGGGGAGGAGGGAACAGACATCTGGGAGTCTTAACGGTTGAACTCTTGAACGCTGACTGTGTTGGGACGGGTGAGCAGCTCAGCAGTATCTGATGGATGTATCCATGGCCAATGAGCATCATAAACAGGCCTCAACAGTCTCATGGGACTCTGTGATTGCTCAATGCCTGCTGCCTCCCAAAACCAATCAGAGGGACTCTGGGGGAGGGCACTGCAACTCTTGATAATGGGAGGGCCAGTTTTTTTCTCTCAGTTGTGTGAGAGCACTGCTTGTCAGGTTGCGTTTACAGAACTGTGGTGCTTGCACATAAAAAATCTTCCCTAGTCCTCGTATTATTTATTTATTTATTAGGTATTCCCACCAATACCTTTCCTTCCTCTTACCCTACATTTTACCTTCTCCCTTTCCCTGACCTTCTCCCCCCTGTACATTATATAGAGATAGATAGTATAGATTAGATATAGATATATATTATAGACACATAGATTAGATTAGAATAGTTATATAGATAAATGATTAGATAATAGTTTTCCTTTCCCCTTCCCATTCCCCTTCTCCCTTAGATTGGAATCAATAATGATACTGATAACAAAAATTAAATCTTTGTTTGAAATGGTAACGATATCAATAATGATAATGAATATCGAACCAATAAAAAAAACGATACTGATATTGATAACGAAAACGATATCAAAAGCGATATAAAAATAACAAAACAATACCAAAAAAATAACGACAACGAAAACAAAAATGACATTGTCGTTAATAACAATAATGAAAATAACATTTTTGAATAACGAAAATGAAAATGAAAACGACATGGGGGCCTGGTGCACACCCCTAACAATCTGCTACAGTAGATTGTGACTTATGGAAGCAGGTCTCCTGTCCAATACCTTCCAGATGCTTCCCAGCCCTTGAAGAAGGCAAAGTACAGAAGCCCACAAACCCAATATGTATAAATCCTCACAGATATCGGTTTTATGTGCTCATTCTGATTAATTCTGGTTCTGGAGCAAGTGAGTATACCACATCAGTTTTTTTCAGTCAAACCCGTATTCTGAACCAGTAACCTGAAATATTTTTTTGTGTGGGTTTGTTCCAATTCATGTTCAACAGGGACTTTCAAATAATGGTTCAGGTTCTGTTCCAGTACAGGAAAAAAATAAAGGTTCATTCAGGTTTTTGGTTCAAGTTCAGGTTGGTTTGACTCCCTGGAGAGATTATCTGAATGCAGCTATATGGCTTGGTGAACAATACCCACTAGAGATGGCTGATGCTCATAGCATGGGTCTGGGGCCCCTCATTCCTTACACAGAGAGCCAATTTCAACTGCATCAAGAAACAGCCACTCCAGCTCCAGGACCCACCGTCAGGGTTCTGGGGCCTACGTTACTAGCAGGGAGGTCTGTGGCCAATATCTTTAAGCTGCCACTCTAGCCTCAGGACCCACCATCATGGGTCTGGGGCCGTCATTCCTCGCACAGGACGCTGTCATTACACCACATAAAGAACCAGTCACTCCAGCCGCAGGACCCGTCATAGGGTTCTGGGTCCAAGTTACCGACAGGGAGGGCTGTGGCCAATATCTAGAAGCTGCCACTCCAGCCCTAAGACCCACCCTCAGGGTTCTTGTGTCTTGTCATTCCACTCACGGGGCGCTGTCATTCCACCTTTTATTTACACAACCTACTGTTCATGGTGAGAGAGAGAGAGAGAGAGAGAGAGAGAAAGTCTCCCCACTGCTAGAAGGAGAGACACGATCCCACCCATGCTGCCACCTTCACTATATGGCCAGAGAGAGAGAGAGAGGTTCCCAGCTAGAATGAGAGAGATGGGGGTTGGAGGGGGAGAGGTAGGTGTATCCAGATACCCCGGCTGGCACCTGTCAGAACCAGGAAGAACTCCCATCTGTGCTCATGCACCCAATCCCCATTGCCCACATCCAGCACGCAGCAAACCTACCATTACGAGATGGAATATAACACAACATATTATATGTGCCTGCCTGCCTGTGTTCCTGTACCTGCTGCTACCACCTATCACATGATTGAATTAAGTGTGCCCGATAGGCTTTAGTCTGTCATTCCACTATCCCTGAATCAGTCATGCCCGCCCGTCCCAGGAACCATCAACTAGATTCTGGGACCATCATTCCAGTCATTGGGGGCCGCATTCCATTCCACTGTATCCAGAAGCCCCCAGGACTTGGGGGAAAGGCAACATCCGTTGGGGCGCAGGCTGCGCAGAACAGGGCTGAGGGGCGGCCACCCGGGACTCTTGTTGGTCATAGCCATTGGCCATGGCAAACTCCATGGCCCCTTCCACAGCCCAATGTCACCTGGAGAGCGCCTGGTGGTATAGTTCCAGGCGTTCCATCTCGTCGGAGACGTACTGCCCGTATGCCTCCACTTTCTTCTTCTCCACCTGGAACGCCTGGAACTGCTCCACCAGGCAGTTCTCCATGGTGGCTGCTGTCACCTGCAGGCCAGCTACGAAGTCCCAGGTGGGCCCCTCAAACTTAGCCCGAAATGCCTTGACCTTATCAGACTCCTGGGGCCCGGGGGTCTCCACATCGGGGCTGGAGGGGGGGAAGGGCTTAAATGCCATATTTTTTGGGTTGCCTTCCCCCCCTTCTTCTGACGCTGAGGCTCCACAGAGGCCACACCAGAGTCCTCCTCCTGCCGCCTCAGTCTCCTGCCATGCGGTTGCTCTATGTGGGCAATGAGCCCCAATTTGGTCCCCTCTTTTTGCAGCTGGAATATTTTATGGCAGATCTAAAAAGAGCATAAAAAGATAGGAACATAAGAAGTGCCATACTTGTCAGGCCAATGGTCTGTCAAGCCCTGCCTGCATTCTGTCTCCACAAGCGGGTGGACTGGGAGGCCAATCTCTCTCTGCAGGGGACTTCCATTCCTAACAAGTCATAGGGCAATTCATTCCCTGTTGTTCCAGTCCCCATGCCTTAACTTGCATGTGGCGATTCCGTCGCCCTTGTTATAAAACCTCCAGACATCCGACCTTGTCCGCTGAATGTCTGGGGGTGTCACTGGCGACCTTGGCCTAGGGGTCCTCCTTGGCCTGGCAGTAGCACCAGCGCTGGGCAGGCATCCGATTCCTCTCTGAAATGGGAACACATTAAGAACACCAAAGTAATATCATACATTTATGTTGATGCCTCCAGTCCTCCCTTTTTGGGGAGCTTGGGATGGCAATGGAGAGACCCAGTCTGGCACATGCAAATCCTGCCCTCCTTGGGGTGCTAGTAGCAAAGCAACGGGAGATGTGACCCTGGCTGGCACGTGTAAATCCTGTCCTCCTTGGGTGCTAGTAACGATGGCAATGGGAGATGTGACCCTGGCTGACATGTGAAAATCCTGTCCTTCTTTGGGTGCTGTGGAGGGATGAGACCCTTGCTGGCACGTGAAAACCCTGCCCTCCTTGGGGCGCTATGGATGGCAACTGGAAAGACCCTGGTGGCTGGCACGTGCAAATCCTGCCCTCCTTGTGGTGCTAGGGGATGCTAGGGATTGCAAATAAAAAGGCCCTGGCTAGCACATGCAAATCCTGCCCTTCTTGGGGTGCTTGGGATGGCAAGGCATTCAAGGCTAGTTCTCTCCACATTCATGTTCTCTCTTCTCTCTTCAGTTGCCCTCCTCCTAGAAAGTACCTCCCACTTTCTACATCTGAGACCTTATTTCTTCCACTGTGCCCATCCCTCCCCTTACCTTAATGAACTGTCAAGTGGTTTATTAAATAGCTGCTAGCTTTTCAACCATCAATTTGAAGTGATTGCCTTATAAATGCACCCACTCCAAAGGTCTTGCGATAGAGACTCCCAGAGCTTCCTACAATGTAGTCAGATATAGGCCTGAAATGACAAATTGTGGCTAATGCACTTTCCATCAGAAACAGATCATTCACCTTCATTCATGCAATGCAGAAACTTACCAGATTTTTCTACTGTTTTCTCCATTTGTTGTTATTTTTTGTGAGTTGAACAGAACTGCGACGGGCCCAATCCCGTCCCCCAGGGGCTGTGGAGATGCAAAAGTGTTGTCTAAATGCCGTGGAAGTGCTGTAAATTGCTGTAAAACTGTATTGCTTATTGTTATAAAAGTGTAAAATTGCTGTAAATTGCTGTAAATTGTTGTAAAAGTCCCAAAAATTCACAGAAAGTGATGAAAAGTGACAAAAATGACAGAAAATGATGAAAAATGCTGGAAAGTGATGAAAAATGATGAAAAATGCCAGAAAGTGATGACATTGACAGGAAACGGTATAAAATTACAGGTGCCAATATTTCCAGTGGCAGAAGCACAGAATCACAGGAGACTGGTGCAGAACCGACTAGGGATGTGCGAACAGAACGTGGTTCGGATGTTCGGCCGATCGGTCGTTCGGTTTGGCACCGAGTTCGGGTTTGGTCGTTCAGTTCAGGAACCGAGTTCAGGTTTGGTTGTTTGGTTTGGCGGAGTTTGGTTTGGCTGAACATTCAGAAAATCGGTATTGATATTGCTATTGGTGCCAATATCGATACCGATTTCAAAGATTTTATTTTTGGTATCGGTATCATTTGATCCTGAGACACTAGTAAGTTTGTTATTTTTATGTCTTGTTATATTGTTAATGTTATATCTGTTACCAGCTGAGTTTGACCTGTCCAATCTTTTACCCCTCTGTACTGCCTTACGGGCAGCAGACCTGCCTCTCCTACTTCCCTTCTCGATGTCTTCCAACCCAAAGAATGCACACAAAGATTTTATATATATATATTTTATTTTTTTATCCAAATTTTAATCAAATATTATATATATATATATACACACTAAATCTAACTGCTATTAAAACCTATGGCACTAAATGGAATATCTAATAACTACAAAGGCCTAGTCCTACAAACACACTATAAAACTGAATCACTACACACTATCTCTATCTCTATCACTAAGCTAACTCCTAGAACTATCTATCTATCTATCTATCTATCTATCTATCTATCTTACACAGGGATGGGGCGGGGGACACAAACAGCTCACAACAAACAACACAGGGAGGGGTACAAAACTGAAATGAAACCTAAATCAATCTAATCCTACTCTAAATAAATCCAAAAACAGGGGAAGGGAATCAGGGATGGAATATATACAGGGAGGAGGGNGATGGGTAAAAAATAAAAATAACACCTAAATCTATTGAATCTAATCTAAATAAATGATACTAGGGAGGTAAATGTGTGGGATGGGTGAAATAGGAGGAGGATGGCAATGGATTGGGAGGCACACACACGTCTGGGAGAGGGAGAGTTCTGAAAATGCCTGCTGACAGGATCAGTGGCTAGCTCAGAATGAATTGGAAGGGGAGGAGGGCAATGACTTTTGTTACTTGCTGCGCCCACCTTACCGCAAGCCCCATTGCCTCTGTGCAGCCTAACACCCCCCCCCCCGGTTCCCCATGTCCAATCGCAGACTGCAAAGCCAATGGTCTGAGGAGAAAAGGGATAGTGATTGGGCAAGCTGTCTCATACTCCAAGCCTCTCCACCCCTGGTGCCAGGAAGTCTGCTCCTTAGCTGACTCCCCCACCCTCGGCCTTCCAGTCATGTTTTTCCCGCCCGAACTCATCCAAACTCACCCGAACGTGGCCGAACTGTTGGGTCATTTTCGAGTTCGGATTGAATTCGGTTTGGTCGGTTCGGGTTCGGTTCAGAAGTTCAGTTTGGTCGTCCGAACAGACTGAGTTCGGTCCGTGCTCCAAACATCCAAACCGCGTTTGCACATCCCTAGTACCGACAAGCAGTCGCAAGCACTCCTGGAAGGTCATTATTTCCCTGCAGAGTGGGAACACATGCTCTCGTCTCATCCCTAAGTAGAGCTGACTGATAAAGCAAACGTTGGGGGCAGTCAAGGTTAATTTATAGATGAGGTCTGTTGGCCCAGGCTCTTTTAAATAGGAACACAGTAAAATATGAGTTGCGGGATCAATTGTGTGGAGGACATTGTCCCCTTGACATTCAAGAGAACACCTGGTGTAATGAGAAGCAGGGCTGGCTGATATACACTCCTCTTCTCAAAGATGACTCTTCCTTGCTCTTTAATTGCTGTTAGTTGTTTTTTTTTTTAAAGAAAGAGACCCCCCCTCTTCAAAAAAAAAGCCCATTAAAGTTTTGCTTTACTTCTTTTTAAAGTTTATAAATTTCTCCTTTTTAATATGTTTCAACTATAATAAAATGTACATCCCAGGGACAAAATGTTAAAGCACTTGACTCCCTGACATGAATAGTAAAGAGCTATTGAGCTACAGACCTGGATTCAACTGAGACACTAAGCAGATGCTCCAGTGGTTTGAGACCAGAGTCAGGAAATTATTCCTCTGTTTAAAAAAAAAAAAAAAGCACTTAAGCACATTCTTAAATCAATTAAAAATTGTCAAGAGAACTGAAGTTTTATTTTCAAGAGATCTGCAGCACGATGCTCTGAGGAGATAGCCTGATTCTACCCCATAGTGTAGGCTTGAATGCCATTAACTTTAATGGGAAATGCACCCATGCTGACTGCTATTACTGAATCTACCCATTCAGAGAATAGTACTACGAGGCTCCTAAGACTCTCTGGGTGCATTCACAAGACAAAAAAACAAACAAAAACAAAAACAAAAATAAAAAAAATTCCTGTGTCCCCCCCCCTTTAAAAAAAACAAACTGTGTGAATAGATTTGTTTGCAAGATGCTCTGGCAAATAGCCCACAAGTGTCAGGGCTCAAATCAAGGTTTAACAATGGTGTTAACTCCCTTCCTTCCTGTTTCTCATTACATGGGAAAGGACATTTCCCACTTTAGTTTGTCTCACATGTAACAAGTGCCCCCAAGCCCAGTTGTACAGCATTATGGGATTGCTAGCAATAGCTGTGGAAATTAAAAATGTGGGAGAAGAGACTCGTGTGATTCTTAGAGTGAGATTTTGAAACTACTGAAGCCAAAGGCATTGGGCAGGGATTGTGCCCGTATCAGCTTCATTTCAAGACCAAGTCAATGTCTGTATCCTTCCAATTTTTCAAATAGTTTTCAGCTGGATTCAGACTTCAGAGATCTGACCATTGCTAGTAATGATGACAGCCCAAATCTGAAAGTAGGTCGGGGGACACAACTTCTGACTGTTTTGAGCTGGGGAGGAGCAGCAGGGAAGGGATCACATTATGACCTGTTGGGTGCATCTCAAAAGCAGACGAGGTTGACTGCTGTCGAAGACAGGATGCTGGGCTCAGTGGACCATTGATCTGATGTAGTATGACACTTCTTAGTGGTCTTATTTTCTTAAAGTTTCACACATGTGATTAACCCTATTGGAGCCATGTGGGGCAATCCAATGGCCCGCGTCCGCTGCCCACAAGCACCGTGCTCAGACCAGAATGCACGTGCTCAGGTACACATGCATGCCGTGCATGTGTTCTGGCCTGACTTGATTGCCATTGGATTGCCTCCATAGATGGCTATGCAAACAAGATGGGGAAGAAAGCTTCTAACAGGTAAAAACAAGCAGAACATAGCTGTATATTTTATTAGTTTTTTATTCAGATTTGTATCCAACCCTCCATGAGGGGTCAGTGGAGGTAACAACATATTTGTTTGTTTGTATTTCTATCTCTCCCATTCCCTTGGGTCTCAGGGCAGGTTACAATGCACAAAAACAAAACTAACCCAAATATTGAAATATCCTCATAAAAACAGATAAAACCTCCTAACGTACAATGTCCCAACCCTACCCCTGCTTGCCAAATGCCTAGCCAAACAAAAAGGTCTTGCATTGCCTCTGCATGATGAGCAGGCTTAGAAAAATCTCCAAGGTGAGAGAGTTCCATAATTGGAGGGCAGCCATCAAGAATGCCTCTGCGTGCCCTCATTTTAGAAACCTGGCGGGCCGATGGTACCTGCAAAAGGGCACTCCCAGATGACCTCAAAGAAAGGCCACAATGAAAGATAAAGAGGAAGGTGGTCTTTCAGACACTTGGGACCCAAGCTGTTTAGGGCTTTATAGGTCAAAACCAACACCATATAAAACAACATATGCACGTATATTTTATACTTTTATTAAGTATAAAATGAAACACATAAAGGGTGCAATCCTGCTGCTTGTTTATGCCAGCAGCAGGCTCACGATACCACTGGCCAGTGTGAGCTCAGGTGCACATCCCTTCCGATACGACCCCCCGAGCCCACACCCCACAGCCTGGGGGATGGAGTAGGAGCAATGCCTGCTCCATCCCCTGTGCTGTGGAGTGTGTGGGCTCAGGGGGTCACATCCGAGGGGGTGTGCAGTTGCCCTGCGTGGCTTTCTACATCCACGTGGCACCTGCACGCGTGAGCTCGTACGTTCATTGCCTCCAGTTCCAGTAGGGGCTCGCGTAAGTGGCCCCTAGAATTGCACCCATTATGCATTATAATGTAAAATTATAAAAATCCCTAGGGATGGGCGAACAGATCGCGGTTCGAGTTTGGCCGTTCGGTTCGGCTGCGTTCGGTTCGTCCATTCGGTTCGTCCGTTCGGTTCGGCTGCGTTCGGTTCGTCCGTTTGGTTCGGCAGCTCGGTTAGTTTGCTGGGTTCGGGTTCGGTCGTTCCGTTCGTCCGTTCGGGAAATGTTGTTATGGGTGTTTTTGTTGTTTTTTATATGGTTTTTTGTTTTTTTATTGGGTTTTATATGGTTTTCTTTTATTTTTTATTTGGTTTTTTGGTTTTTATATGGGGTTTTTTAATTTATTTTTTAAATTTAATATTATATATATATATATATATATATATATAT
>QEPC01010552.1:277808-304881 GCA_003113815.1 Sphenodon punctatus | reverse complement strand
CCTGCTGTTCAGGAACAGTGACTAGCTCAGAAGGTGTTGGGAAGGGGGGAGGCAGATAGTTTCATTTCTTGCAAGCCTCTCCACCCCTGGTGCCTGGAAGTCTGCTCCTCAGTGACTAGTACTACTCCTTGCCACGTTTGACCTTACAGTGAACCTTTTTTTGCCACCCGAACTCACCCGAATGCGATCCGAATTGACTGAACTGTTCGGTCATTTCGACATTCGGAATTGAGTTTGGTTTGGCCAGTTCGTGTTTGGAAGTTCGGTTCGGTTCGGTCGTTCAAACAGGCCGAGTTCGGGCCGAACTCCGAACTTCCGAACTGCGTTCACCCATCCCTAAAAATCCCCTAACCCTCCCCCTAAAACCCTATCAATAGGCCTGAAACGAGCAATCACAGGGAATGCTGTTTCTGTCAGAAACAGGTCATTTGCCTTTACTTGCATGATGAGGAAGCTTTTCGCCTTTTTCCTATTTTTCACTAGTTCCCATTCGGGAATCACAACTGCTCAGTATTTCTGGTAGTCCTAATCCATCTGTGTGCTGTCCGAACACAAAATTAACTGAACTGCTAACACTATGGTTTATATACATTTTGGGCAGGTAAGGTTTATTGTATTTGACATGGCCTTAATGGTTAGCTCAATAGATGATGATGATGATGATGATGATGATGATGATGATGATGATGATTTATATACTAAGTGCCATAAATTTATGGAAAATGCCGTAAATTGATGAAAATATCAGAAATGGATTAAAATACTGGGAAGTGACCAAAAACGAGGTAAATTGTCAGGCATGAATCTCAACGATAGCAGAAGCACATGAATAGTGAGGAAATACTGACAAATTGTTGCAAGTGCTCCCAAAAGGTAGGTATTTCTGGACAATACGGGACACTTGCTCTGGCCTCAGAACTACCTATCAGCATGTGCCAAACGCCTGGCATATTAAAATGTAAATCCCATCTGAAAAATGCTCAGACTCAGACAACCCTCCAGGGGAAGAGAGTTCTGTCAGTATGGAACAGTAACTGAGAATGCTTCTCTACACACCCTTGTCATACGGACTTGGTGCATTGATTAAACTTACAATAGGTTATCAGTTGGCCTTAATGCTTGTGATGGATCATAAAGAAGGAGACAGTCTTTAAGATAGGTAGGGCCCAAACCATTTAGAGCTTTATAGGTCAATCAATACCAGCACCTTGAATTGTGTCCAGAAAGCCATTGGAAGTCAGTGTAGTCACTAAACCAAAGGTGTAATCTCTCAGCAACCCACCCCCTTCACAAGGTGGACTGATGCATTCTGAACCAGCTGCAGCTTCTGAACACTCATCAAGGACATCCCCATGTAGAGTGCATTGCAGAAGCCTAGCTTTGAGATTCCTAGACATGGATAATGGTAGCCAGGCCCAATTCTAAAAAAAAGGGGTGCAGCCATCTCATCAGATAAAGTTGGTGAAAATCACTCCTAGCCACCGATGCAAATCCTTTTTTTGGAGTTTGACCTGGCCACTCTCATCCATGCCTTTGTAATTTCAAAGCTTGACTACTGTAATGTGCTCGACATGCAGCTGCCCTGTGATGAATGTTCAGTCACAATAGCAGCCAGGCACCCAACAAACAGCAGATGTTGAGCAGGGATGACTAGAGTCAGTCAGCAGTATATTCCAATCTCCCTCTCCTTCTGAAAATGATCTTGCAAGTAAGCTACAGAAATCAAGCATTCCTGGCCTATTGGTCAGAGAATGCCAAGATTAGTGCTTACCATAGGATGGCTTGATTGAAGGAAGCTCAAGACCATGAACTTTGAACCCAGAACAGGAGAGTGTGTCTCTGTGCTAGTGCCTTGAGTCTGCTCTAACCAGACTTCAGTTATGGCTGAAACACGGTAGCACATTTGGTACCTGTGGGTAATAACCAAAATTTCAGGTAGAGTATCAGGTGCCCAATTGGTATCTGAATACCAAGACAATTACCCAACTACCTGAAATACTGGACATTATCCATTACCAACTTCCCATTTTTACCATTAATATTTTACTGTTTTACCAACCATTTTTCTGGCTTACTATGCTACCATTTTAGTGTCTTTCCAACATGGAAAAAAATCAAGAGATGACTAGATATGGACATTAAAATGATAAATTGGTAATCAATAAAATGGCAGAAAATGCCATGGAATAATTGTAACTTGGTAACAGAAAACCAGTAATTAAATAATGATAATGATAATTCAAGTAACTTGTAGGGCACTACATAAGCACCATTAATAATAATCTTTTTTTACATAGCACCCCCCTGCCATGGCACACCTTACATACAACTAACACAACTTTTTAATCCTCACCTGTGAGGTAGGCTAGGCTGAGAGAATATTGTGACTGACCAGAGATCACCCTGTGAGTTTGGGGCTCAGGCGAGTCTAGAACCAGGGTCCTCCTGTCACCCAGTCCAAGTACTGCACACTTAGCCATTACACCCCACTGCTCTCAAAGTACCTGATTTGCCCATAATAATTTAGGTACCACAATTTTGAAGGGTATACTCTTTTTTGCGGGTACCTCCTTCAGCTCAAACGTCAGTAGTTCTTGGCACAAGCTGCCTTTCTGTAAAAGACAGTAATTGAAAGGGAGAATTTGGCTAAGTCTAAACCCATGTTCTTCCAAAGGTAAGAACATGGAAGATAAGAAGTAACTGTGGATTTTAACAAAGTACATTGTGGTACCATTTCATCATACATGTCCACTGAGCGTAGGAGTGTGGGGAGAATGTTTCCCAGTCCCTCTTTTCTCCATTTGAGATCATGCTGAAAGATCACTCATAAGTTTTCAGTGAAGTCACTGACAATCAAGAATGGTGGAGGCAACAGCTGTTGGGGGCTGACTTACCCTCCAGCTATTTAATCGCTTGGCCTCTTGCAAGGAAGGTAAAGAAGCCCAGCTAAAATTGTATAGCTTTCAGCAGCTGTTGTTATTACTGAAAACCAAGAATGGGTCAAAAACTGTGATGAAAGTACAGATTGTTATCAGCAGCAGGGGTGGCCAGAGCAGACAGACAGCTCCCCTTGGGAACTGGACTGTCTTTGTGGAATGAAACGCAGTTAAGTTACTAACTCTGAGAGGACTTTAGTAGCCTCGGCGCCTCAGAGAAATGCCTGCGCAAGTTGACAATTTCAGCAGTAAAAATGTATTCAGTCAGGACCAAGTGATGTAGGTTGTGAAAGGCAGACCTTGTGTTCGGTAACAAGAGCTGGGACAATTGGACGGCAAGAAAAGAGAACATAAAGTGTTCAATAAAATGGTGAGGAGGGGGAGACAGAATGACTGACTGAGACCAGTGCAGCTGGCGTACATGTCAATAAGTATTTCCCAGCCTCCTCCCCCTTTTTGATGCTTTTGGTGATGATTATACAGCAGCCACGGACATTAACCCGAAAAAGAAAAGGTGTTAGATAGTCAAAGATGAGTTACATCCTGTTCCCAGAAGACACTCTTTTACCTACACATTTTTCACAGTTTGACAGTGGAGCCGTCAAGGATGAAGCATTAATACAGTTTTCATTCTCCATGACAAACAAAACAGTGTCGTGAATCATAACAGCCGCATGACCATGATCACTCAGATCATCACAGTGTCAGCAGGATCAGAAGAAGCGGAGTCCAAGTTTCCCTCTGCTGAGCTCGAAGTACAGAGAAATGAGGGGGGACCTGGAAGAGGGCACAATATGGGCAGGGCTTTGGTGTGAGGGGTCGACTATTGCACCTGAGTGGCAGGGCACAGAAGGAAGAATGGCTCCCCCCTACCTCTCTGCCCTGATCTCCCTCCGAACCCCTGTTTGAGCACTCCACTCCTGTTCTGTCCTCATCGTCCCATGCCTCTCCTGCTCCCCCAACCGCCTTCGTCTCTTCTCCCTTGTTGCCCCGCACACCTGGAACTCCCTCCCTGCCCTCGTCCGCCTTGCCCCCACCCTCCACACCTTCAAGTCCCTCCTCAAAACCCACCTCTTCCGCTCCGCCCTTCCTAACTCCTGCTAATCATCCCCACCCAGGATTATCCCCCACCTGTTATCTGTAAACTCCCAATTTACTGTAATCAAGCCAAGAACGTGTACCTGAGTTTAATAGCCAGCAGTTATCCTGTTAACTCGATTACTGTTTACCGCATTACCATTTAATTACTGTTAGACTTTTTTTTTAATACTCCTTCCCACCGTCTGGACTCATCTAATTATGAGGTTATCAGTAAACAATAATATCCAGTATTCCGGTTTGTCAGTTAACCTCCGTGGTAACAGGCTATCCGGAACAATGGATATTAACGGTGGATAACTTTTTGGCTCTCCATTTCAGCTCTTGTCATGACTTATGACATAGTTCTGAGGAGCAGTGCTGATATTTGTTCTTTGTATTAAGCAGTATCTCTGTATTCCCACAATGTCTGTATGAAGAAACCATAAAATGTGAACTGCAGGCAAAACTCAAACAGGAGCCCATCTAGGTAACCATGAATGTTGCTCACAAAACCAATAGCAGTGCGATGTTTGAAGTGCAGATGACTATATGCGACCTGGACAGGCCCGTTGGAGAAATGAACAAAGAATGGGTAGTAACTAACTCATGGAAAGTTTTGCTGGTCTTTTAATTTATTTATTCCTTTGTTTATTCAAATTCATACTTTGCCCTTCTCCTAAGGCTCAGACAAGACTCTTAGGAAAGGAGGAAAGATGACAGTTTGCTTCGAGCATGTTGCCAGCAAGTGAACAGAGAAGACTTTTGTTTTTAAACTGTTATGAGCTCTAAGGACTTATGATTTGGTGAGAGTTTAGTTAGGGAAACCTGTAAGTCAAGCTAGCATTGCTTATTATGTCTTTTTTATTTCAATGATGCAACTTTTGTATAAGCTTGGATTCTTTATTGACAATCATAAACCTTTTTATTAGGTGCGTGCAATTCCTTTTTGTTTTTTTAATGACTAAAACTAACAAAGCCCCATTTGTTTTAGTCATTAAAATACGAAAATGATTGGCAAGAATAATGAAAATGGACAAAAACAAAGAAAATAATTGTCCGTTTTCATTATAAAAATAAAAAAATTACAATGGGGAGGGGGACTCTCTGAATGCTTAAAATGGCTGCTAGGGCCATTCTGTGCATGTGCACCCTTTCCCAAAATGGCAGCGTCTGCATCATTTTGGAAAAAGGGCTGTGCATGCATAGTCTAGTGGCCATTTTGTGTATACGCAGTGATTAACATTTTAAAAAAAAAATATTTTAAGTAAAAATAAATTTTAAAAAATGAAAAAAAGAAAACAAATGTTTTTGTTTACAAACCCCCCTGAAAACGAATATGAAAATGGCGGGGGGGGGGGGGGAACCTGAAAATGAATTATATGCTTGCTGCACACCCCTGCTTTTTATAAACTTTCTCTTTATAAGCTGGTGTCTGTGTGCTACAGGAACTGAGTTAAAGGTAGTTTGGGGAAATTCCTAGTCATCATACTAGGACGGATCTGACCTGTTTTATGAAATTATGGTAATGGGGGGGTCATGGGGGAGAATGGGTCAGAGAGAGCTCAGAAGAAGAGGGGACAGAGCAGGCCTAGTAACAGACAGAGGGTTTATGATTAGGGGAAGGGGGACCTTTCAGCTGCTTCTCCAAACTCCGACAGTAGCTCATCACAGAGGTCATTGGGGTAAGGAATGTGATCGCAGGAGTATGGGAACTAGGGATCTGGATAACTGAGGAACAGGATCAAGGCATCTGAGCAGAGGCCAAGCAGAGAAGAGTGGGGCAGGACAAGGGAGAGCCAGAAGCAGAACCAGAATCTGGGAATCTGAGTCAGAGCAAGGAACTCAGGGCCAGGAACCAGAGCAGAGGAAGGGATCGGAACAATTTATTTATTTTATTTAGTTTTAAAAACTTATTACCCCGCCCCTCCTGCCACAGGCAGCTCGGGACGGCTTACAACAATAAAAACAAATAAAACACATTAAAACACATTAAAAAGAGGCAACAGAGAAAACAACTGCCCACTACCCCCACCCCCACCCATCACCCCTCTTCCTCGCCAAATGCCTGGCGGAACAGACAGGACTTGCAACCTTTCCAAAAAGAGGGGAGGTCCGGGGCCAGGCGGGCACCCACCGGAAGGGAGTTCCAGAGGCATGGCACGGCCACCACGAATGCCCTCTCCTGAGTGACCACCCAAGAAATTCAGGGGACCTCTAGCAGGGCATCCCCAGATGACCGCAGGGGCCGGCCCAGAACATAGGGAGTGACACAGTCTCGCAGATAGGCAGGGCCCAGGCCATTTAGGGCTTTATAGGTTAAAACCAACACCTTGAATCAGGCTCGGAAAACCATAAGCAGCCAGTGCAGAGAGCAGAGCACTGATGTAATATGCTCCCGGAGGCCCAGTCCCACTAGGAGACGGGCCTCTGCATTCTGCACCAGCTGCAATTTCTGAGCCATCACCATGAGTAGTCCCATGTAGAGCATGTTACAGTAGTCTAGTCGAGAGGTGATGAAAGCATGGATGACTGTGGCCAGGTCAGAGTCCAAAACAAATGGCTGAAGCCGTCACACCAGGTGCAATTGGCGGAAAGCACTCCTCGCCACAGCCTCCACCTGGAGAGCCAGATGGAGCTGCGCACCGAGGAGCACCCCTAGACTCCGTACCTGGGAGGTCAATGGAGGACAGACCCCATCAATTATGGGGGCTGCCAATTCCATCGCCTTACCCACTAAAATCACCTCTGTCTTGTCAGGATTTAGCCGCAGTCGATTAGCCCTCATACAATTCTCACAGCCGCCAGGCACCGAGTAAGCACTGCCACTGCCAACCCTGGGTCTGTTGAAAAAGAGAGGTACAGTTGGAAGGGGTGGGACACTGGAGAGAATACCAGATACCAGATTTACCAGTATCGGATCTCCCCGGTATCAGATTTACTGGTATCGGCATACCGGATTTTTAACATTGGCCACTTTACCAGTTTTTGTACATTGCAGCCATTGACTTCAATGGCCGTAATGTAAAAAAAACGGTAAAGCGACCACTGTTAAAAATCCTGTATGCTGATACTGGTAAATATCGAATTATCGGATTAATCCGATACACCTGATTATCGGGTGTATTGGATTTATCCAATACCGATATTCCCACCCCTAAGTTGGATGTTATCAGCATATTGATGACACCATACACTGAAACCCCTAATCACCTTGCCGAGTGGCTGCATATACACATTGAACAGGAGAGGGGACAAAACAGAACCCTGCGGAACTCCACACGAGAGGTCTCGGTATGATGAAAAACAATCCATATCTCAGCGCAGGTCACCTACCAAAGCCACAAGCACAGTCTCGGTGCCATAACCCGGACAAATGATCAAGAAAACCGATGCGATCAAGATGCCCCTTCAGCTGCCGAGCCACTACCCGTTCAATTAACCTTCCCTAAAAAGGGAAGGTTAGAGACGGGCAGATAGCTGGCAGGGGAGCCAGCATCAAGCGAAGATTTCTTGAGCAGAGGCTGCACCACTGCCTCTTTGAGACAGCCCGGCACTCTACTCTCCCGCAGGGAGGCGTTGACCACCCCAGCGAGCAATGGCCCCATTGTCTCCCAACAGATCTTAAGCAGTAGGGATAGACAAGGGTATAATTCACAAGAAGTGGCCCTGACCACCCCATGAACATCCACAGCCTTGGTGGGTGTCACCAACTGAAACTGATCCCAGAAAACCGGACATGATGAGGCTTCCATAATCTCTGGTTCCCCTAGTGTAAGAAATGCTGTGTCAAAATTGTGGTAAATACAAGCGATTTTGTCCACAAAATAATTCACAAACATGTCACAGCGGGCAGTAGATGACTCCACTCCAAGATTGAGGGAGGCTGGACTGACCAGCCCCCGCACTACCTGGAACAGCTCTGCTGGGCGGGATTTTGAGGACGTTATGAGGGAAGCAAAGAACTCCCTCTTTGCTGCCCACATAGCCACAGCATAGGCTCATAAACTGGCTCTATGCCGCAATCTATCACCTTCAGCACGCGAACTACGCCACCATCACTCCAACCGCTGCCCATCTCGCTTCAGCAACTGCAGTTCCTCATAAAACCAAGGTCTGCAGAGCTGCCGCCTGGGCAGTGGATGCCTAGGAGCCGTCTGATCAATGGTCTCCATCAGCAAGGTGTTCCACAGCACAATGAGGTCATCGATGAGACGGTCGTCAAGATCAGAGGGTATTTCCCCCAGAGCATTCCGGAACTGTTCTGGTTCCATCATCCTCCGGGGGCGAACCATCCGAATTGGCTCAACACTCTTCTGGGGGAAGACATGCGCTAGTCTAGGAGCCAGGACTAGGAACCAGAAACCAGAGCAGAGCAAGGAACCAGGAGCCAGAGCAAAGAACTAGGGGCTAGGAAGCAGAGAAGGGAAAGGTAGAGGAAGGAGTTGTTCCACACAACTTCCGGTTGCTCACAGCATGCCTTTATACTGTAGCATGCTGTATAAATGCCAAAGTATAAAGGAGGCAGGGAAACAGCAGAAATGGACAGGAGGAGAAGCAGGGTCATGGCCAAGCAGGACATGACAAGGGAAGAAGGGCCAAGTAGGAGGCAAGCTTAGGTGGTGGCACTGATGGTAAGCGAGTGCTCTGGAGGCCGGGGATTGAAGGCCAGGGTCTTAACATTGGGCATTTTTACACACACCTTGAATTTCTGGTCTTTCAATCTTCTGGGTTTACAAGTAGTCCACAAGTAAGTTCCAGATGCATTCTTCACACACACACACTGCCCTGAGGTAGTTCCTGGATGCATTCTTCACACAAACCCAGCCCTGAGGCAGTCTAAAGTAGCCGCAGCTGTGGATGTGAGGGGCTGCCATGGAAACCAAGTGACCACAGCTGCCTGGAGCTGTTTACCAGGAGAACTGGTGCACATAAAAGTTCTGGGAGAAGTTTTACGCAGAAGTTCAAAGAGCCGGATGTTAAACATCTGGGTGAGTGCTTTAGGCACAGAAAGTTCAGGATGTAACAGCAAACATTCAGGAGAAATGTGTGTGTAAAAACACCCATTATGTGACAAAGATATCTCCAAGATACAATGGGGGTGATCCCATGCCCTATGTGTACACACATTATTATTATTATTATTATTATTATTAACAAACATTTATATAGCGCCAGCAGTGTACCTGGCACTTTACAAAGTAATAAAATAGACACGGTCCCTGCCCCTAGGGCTTACAATCTGAGAGACAGGAGCTGGGGGAGAGACTTAGGAAGGGGAACAGAGGGAGAGACAAGGGGTCTAACATTCATGAAGATGCGAGGTCTCAAGTGCACGTACTTGGCTTGGTTACGATGAGAATGACAGCAGGCAGGTCCATGTTGCAAGGATAAGGGTAAACCGATCGTAGGTATAGGAATAGTGGCTCAGCAGGATAAAGAGTCAGACAGAGCAGAGCGAAAGAGGTGAGTTTTAAGGAGAGATTTGAAGGTATGAAGGGAGGGGGCAAGGCGGATGTGGACAGGGAGGGAGTTCCAGGCATGGGGGGCAGCAAGTGAGAAGGGACGAAGGCGCTTAGGGGAGCAGGGAAGGCGTGGAAGGGTGAGAGAAGGGACAGAGGAGGAGCGAAGTGCACGGGCTGGAGTATGGAGGGCGATAAGTGCAGAGAGGTAGGGGGGAGCAAGGTTGTGAAGAGCTTTATAGGTGAAGACTAGGAGCTTGTGCAGGATTCGTTCAGGAAGGGGAAGCCAGTGAAGCGAAGAGAGGAGGGGCTGCACATGGTCGAAGCGACTGGCGAGGTAGATGACCCTGGCAGCAGAGTTTTGGACAGAGATGAGGGGAGAAAGGTGAGACCGGGGAAGGCCAGTGAGAAGGAGGTTACAGTAATCGAGGCGAGAGATGACCAGAGCATGAACAAGAGTTTTGGCAGACGAGACAGAGAGAAAAGGGCGAATCTTAGCAATGTTATGGAGGGAGAAGCGACAGGATTTAGCAACAGAGTCAATGTAGGGTTTAAAAGAAAGGGCTGAGTCAAAGATGAAGCCTAGGCTACGGGCTTGGGGGACAGGCAGGATGGTGACTCCATCAATAGTTATTGACAGTGAGGAAGGAGAGGAAGGATGAGGGGGGAAGATAAGGAGTTCAGTTTTAGCCATGTTGAGTTTGAGTTGACGTTGAGACATCCAGGTAGAGATGTCAGAGAGACAGTTGATGAGACGAGCTTGAACAGAGGGAGAGAGAGAGGGAGTAGAGAGATAGAGTTGAGTGTCATCAGCATAGAGGTGGTATTGGAAGCCATGGGAGGCAATGAGTTTGCCTAAGGATGAGGTATAGATCGAGAAGAGGAGAGGGCCAAGAACAGAGCCTTGAGGAACACCAACTGAGAGGGGGAAGGAGGAGGAGGCGGAGTTGGAGAGAGACACATTAAAGGAGCGGTCAGAGAGGTAGGAGGAGAACCAGTTATGGACAGAGCCACAAAAGCCAAGGGAGTGAAGGGAATCCAGCAAGAGTGAGTGGTCAACAGTATCGAAGGCAGCAGAGAGATCAAGGAGGACAAGAATGGAATAGAGACGTTTAGATTTAGCCACCAGAAGATCGTTGGTGATCTTAGCGAGAGCAGTTTCAGTAGAATGAAGGGGGCGGAAGCCAGATTGGAGGGGGTCAAGGGAGGAGTTGGAGGATAGGAAGTCAAGGCAGCGGGAGTAGACAACACGTTCAAGCAGCTTGGAAGCAAAAGGAAGGAGTGAGACAGGACGATAGCTAGAAGGGTCAGAGGGGTCAAGAGTGGACTTTTTGAGAATAGGAGAGACTGTGGCATGTCATACGCATGCAACCACGCAGTTTGCATCCCGTAACGGGGGTGCATGTGTGTCTGTGCACATATGGTGTGTGTACTCCATGTGGCGCTCGGTGGGGCATGGAAGTGGCTCCACCGAGTTTATGCATGTAGGCTGGTACATTCAGAAACTGAGTGATGGCCATTGGAGTCTACCAGTAATAACCCTGTCCTCCCTTATCCCCCAGTTCATAGAATTTTAGTAGAAATTTAGGCTTGGATGGGACCTCAGGGTCATCCAGTCCAACTCCTATATACCTAACCTTTGAAACAATCCTTTTCTTTTTGAGGTGTTAGGCTGATTTTTACAGTAACTTAAAGCATGGGGCACCTGCTGGAGGTCCATTAAGCATCCAAATTTAGGGTGCCACTAGACCAAACCTCAGTGTTACATTAAACCCAAGGCATTGTAATGGGCTGTGTGTCTACAAGCTTACATTGCATGAATTACATAAATGCTTGGATCCATTGCATAAATGTATTACACAACCTATCTTGCAGATACTTGGACATTTAGGAGCAGGGAAGATAGTGGGATTTGTGCAGAAGGCATGAGGAGTTTACCACAGTTCTGACCCTTTGTTTGGGTTTCTAGATTTTAATGAGCTAGAGAATACTTCAAGTTTACATTTACATTTGATTTTCTCGCTGAGGACAAGCACTGAAAAGAGTTGCCGCAAAAATAGAGTAAACCCATTGACTTTCCGGTACCCGACCTAACCCGACACCTTCGGGTAATAATTGGTACCTGATTAGTGCCTAGTGAGTTACTTCATGTCCCAATTGTCTGACTTCCAGTCCCAGAATGCCAACTTCCAATAGCGATTATTCAGATTTCCACCCCAATTTCTCAAGTTTCCATTCCATTTTTCACTATTTTCCCAAACTGATTTGTAAATTGGTAATTAGGTACTGATAATTCCCAATTTTGTGGATAATCAGGTACCCAATCGGCATTTGTGTAGCATGTTGAGTAGCGGACACGGTGCCTAAAATTGCAGGTATTACCTGCAGGTCATAAATTGGGCACCTGTTTTAGTTCGACTGAGGACACTTACTTCTGTCTTACTCCTGGATGGGCAAATGGATGCAAGAGCCGTAGGAGTGTGCAATTTCATATAATTTAATTAATTACAAAAATGAATGGAGCCCCTTTCTTTTTCATAACTAAGGTAACAAAAACAACTGAATAAGCAAGCAACATTTATTTGATTTCATTCATTTTTGTTTTTATTGTTTTATTTTATTAAAAAATAATTTACAAAAATTTAAAATCACTGCACATGTGCAAAATGACTTGTGGGGCTGTTCTGTGCCCGCATGCCCTTTTCCAAAATGGCGCTGCCAGTGCCAGTGCCATTTTGGAAAAGGGTTGCACATGCGCAGCATCCCCCCCCCCCCACACGCAGCATGCCATTTTGCACAGGCACCGTGATTTTTTTAAAAAATTTTTTAATATATTTTAAATAAAATAAAAGGAAAAAAATAAACAAAAACAGTAGAAAACTCCCCCAAACAAACAGGTTTTTGGAAAATAAAACTAAAATGAATTATGTGTGTTCTACACAACCCTATTGAGAAAGCCACCAAAGTACATAGAGCCCTGGGAGAAGGGTCATTTTCTTTCAACCTGTGGTTTTTTATTTTTATGCATTTATTACAATGATTGTATTCATAAAAATGGATAAAACTGATGATTATCTGCAGAGCTCTAGGCTGCCTCTTTGTGATGACAAAAGAAAAATCTCAAGCACGACTATTTCTCTGGGCCTCCCCCCGGCCACTATAAAGCAACAATATTGCAACAGCATGAACTTTCTCGCAGTTCATGGAGAGGTCAGTTGCAGAAAGAATGCGCAGAGGGAGAAAAACAGCAAGTTACTACCCTTATGGGAGAGTGAGCTTGATTGGGCCACAAAACAACATGTTCCACAATGTGGAAGGAAAAAACAGCTGAAGGCTCCAATCCTCAAAGCTTCATGCTGATGTAAACCTCATGGACGTGAATAGAACTTGTGCTTCTGCAGTACTGATCCAAGGTCACCAGAAACTCACTGGGTAACCTTGGGCCAGTCACAATATTATCTCAGCCTAACCTACCTCACAGGGTTGTTGTGAAGATTAAAAAGTTGTGTTTGTTAGTTCTATGTAAAGTGCTCTGAGTGCCATGGCAGGGGAACGCTATATAAAAATCAAGATTATTAAGATTGTTACTTTGAAGATCAGAAGTGATGTAAGAGTTAATTTCATCAAGACAGTCCCGATTTTCCTGTTTCTGGCCTGAAAGAGAAAAATGTTTCTTCCAGACTAAAGTGTATCCTGAATTTTGTTTATTTATTAATGGACATGTTCAACCACTCCAGCTCCGTTCAGCCTGGGTTCCACTGCCAGTCAAGTGCCCAATAGCTTCTTTGATGCATGACTCTAATGATTGGTAAAAGATGTATCATCGGTCATTCACAGAACTGAAATGAATAGTCTGTTTTGGATTTGTGAAAATAGTTTGCATAATCAGATACATACTCCAATTGCATAATCCCCCCTGATATATGGGGGTGGGGGGAGGATGTGTTGATAAGCCACTGGAAGCTTGCTGTGTTCACTTCCTGTCCCACCCCATTGCTTCTGGAGCTGGCTCTGACTGGCTGAGGTAGAAGAGCTGGCGCTACCTGTGGCCTGGTGCTGGCTTGATTAGAGAACACCTCCGTTGAGAAGGCAGCCATTCCCTGCAACCCAGTGCCGGCACAGGCTCGTGGCTGCGGGTGACAATGGGTGATGACTTCATCCCTCTGACTGCCACAACCATCTCCAGAGGGGATAATGACCATAACATACCTATGCTGGCTGTGAAGAAGCCACAACTAGCACATACACAGTGCAGTCATCCCCAGGTGCTCCAGAGGGAGCTGTGGCCTCCACAGGGACCTATTTTGCTGCAACTGTGGTTGGTTCCATAGATCAGTGGTTCTCGTAGTTTTTTGAGCCCCCCACCCACTTCTGCTTGCCCGTGGTAGTTGAGGCCTCTTCACCCCCCCAATACATATACATCTTGTTCCCACTCTTCCTTTCCCTCTTCCCAACCTCCTGCTTCCCCTTTTTCTCCCCCTTTGCCACTTCAGGCAATTTCCCCAGTGAGAATGAGGAGCTGAGTATTTGACACATGGGATCCCACCCCAAGTACCTTCTTCACCTACCCTGGGGGCCCATCCCCCAGTTTGAGAACCTAGGCCGCAGATCAACTGTGAGCCTCACCAGAGCTATAGATGACCATGTTATGGCATTTCTTACATATTTATGATATCTTGGGTGAGCTCCTCGGGCCTGCGTACACTGCACCTACATAAGGCACATGGCCAGAACGCTGATACACAGCAAGCCGTGTGGGGCCAATGCATGACCCGGGCTGATGACCCCAACCCCCAGCCCAGACACTGCGAGGACCAGGGGATGGAATAGGAGCCGTGCCTGCTCCATCTCCTGGGCCGCAGGTTGTCTGGGGTCAGGGGGTCGCATCGGCCCGGGTTGCACGTTTGCCCCACATGGCTTGCTGCGCATGTGGCACACGTGTGCGCCTGAGTTCCCATCTTCTGGCCGAGCGCTGTGCCAGTGGGTGGCATACGCAGGCCTGAGGATTGCACCCATTGTCTTTAGTCCAGGGCTAAGGAATCTCAGGCCCTTGGTCCAAATGCATCCCATGACTTTTTTCTTTCTTTTTTCTTTCTCCGCCCCCCCCTTTCCAGTCTCTGGATTTGGCTAATGAATCCAGTCCCTATCTTCAAGCACTGAGAGAATGAATGGAGTCCCTACCCTCAAGCACAGGGGAAGAGAGTGAACGCTCTCACAGATACGGATGGATCCATGGCATAGATCCATGATCTGGACCCTCCTCTTCTTTCCTTCATTATGAGCATACCCTTTAAAGCATTTCTGACACCATCTCCTATGTTGGCCATGAAGCTTGTATGATTCACAGGAAGGAAAAAATTCCCCAGGCCTGCTCTAACTTTTTGTTTCTAATCTTTAACTCCTTTTTCACTGCATGGAGTGTCTCGCTGATGGAAGTCCCAGATGAAGTGCCATCAGATTGGTTTAGATTCTATGCCTTGGAAAAATAAAGAGAGACAGCTGCACTTAAATTTCACGAACGACAGGTCACTGGACTTGAACTGCAGACGGCATTGTATCTGTAGATCGTTCCAGCTTAGGAAATTTGTTTCCCATGCTACTAAACAACACAGAGTCCGGAACGGAAATCAAGACTTGGGTTACAGAGGCAAATGTGTGACTCGGCACATGACTTTAGGCTGGAGGAATGCCATGCTGTAAAGTTAGAGTTTGAGATTACTAAAAATGACCTGAACAAATGACTACAGTGAGTATGATGAAGGGTTCAGATTTCTCCTTTCCTTAAGGAGATCTTAGACATAAATTGCTCACCAAGTGAGAGTGTGGGAGAGACCCCCGTCCCTTGGATAGTCTTATAAGTCATGTTCCATGCTTCTCTTTTAAAATGCGCCAACTGGGGTGGAAACCCAGAAGGGGTGGGGTCACATTGGAAAGAGGGTGGGGCAAAGGGTCTGCCACACCCCCTTTCTGATGTAACTTATCCTTGCAGAGGACTGTGACAAGGGGCGGGGCTATGTCAGAAAGAGGGGGGTGCTGGTAATAAAAGGCCCAGATTTCCAACTGCTTGTTTGGGACCTAGCATGGTGGTAGCTCTTTGAGGAAGGTCAGAGGTAACTGCTGGCAGGACCTGGGGGTAGGGTCTGAGGCTTAGGCGGTTTAAATAATCTCAGTTTGCTGCTGGTGTGATGGGTGGACTGGCTTGGCAGCTTAACCACAAAAAACACAGTTGAATTCAGTACAGCATAAGGAGAAATTGGACAGAAATAAGAGAATCTGGTTTGGTTTCATTTATCAACAAGGAAGGTGACGGCATCAGGGAGTGATGCTAGCAGCATGTGGAAGCGTGCCGTCTGCTCTCATCTTTTAACCCAGGGTCCTGCAGCTGAGTGTAGCCATTCCCAGTAAGCTGCTGTGGATCTGACCCCAAATTACACTAGGGTAGGGGTTTCTTCTCACTCAACAGTTCTTTATTCACAGATTCCAATGTCTCATTGCCATCCTCCAGGATCAGCACCCTGGTCAGCTCCCAGTCTGTCAAAGCAAACCTCCTTCCCTGCTTGTAACTCCTTACAGATTGCCGTGAGGTCAGAGCTTCCTGTTCTTATTACTCCAGAAGGGGCATGGCCAGTGAAGGCAGCACGCTCCCTTAAAGATACATAGGCCTGCCCTGCCACCCCCTGACTCCTCAGGAGTGAGAGGTGTTGCTCCTTGCAGATACTTATCCCCTCCCCTCCACCAGGGTCAAGATCTGCAAGGACTTATTCATGACTTTGTCACAGATCCCTCACCTTATAGTGGCTACAAGTCACTTTCAAAGTTAAGATTTATGATGAGTCACTATGGGTAAAGCAGCGGAACCAGGAAGTGGCAGAGCAGTGCGCCCACAGCAGCACATGGGAGTGCCTGGTGCATTTTAACCTTTTCCTTGCTGCTTCCGAGGCACGGCCTCACACGCTCTTCTTTCCCTCACAATATTTGGCATTTATTGAGCTGTCGCAAGCTACAGGTTGAAGACCACGCTTCCCATGCAATACTCCATGGCCTTTGCACATGTACTGCTGCCCTTAACAGTGTACTTTACAGGATGTCTCAAAGCCTGGACACTTGGTAGGAAGTAAAGACCAGGAGTTACAATTATGTCTCACCCTAGAACAGGGACGGCTGGCCACAAGCACATTACACCTGTGCTTCATTCTTTGCACTGGCTGCCTATAATCTTCCGGGCCCAATTCAAGGTGTTGGTTTTGACCTATAAAGCCCCAAATGGCCTGGGCCTCACCTATCTGTAGGATCACCTCAGCCCCGGGTTCTGGATTGGCCCCTGCAGTCGGCTGGGGTCCCTTCCTCAGAGTCTCCCTGATATCTTGGGGGGAGTGACAATAAGGGGGGTGGTCTCAGCGGCTGCACCGCGGCTGTGGAACTCCCTCTCAATGGAGGTCCGTCTGGCTCTGGACCTCCCCTCTTTCCAAAGACAGTGTAAGACCTGGCTGTTCCGCCAGGCTTTTGTTGAGGGACATGGGTGATGGGTGGGAAGCAGGGAGGGGGGTTGGGGTATAGTTTATTATTAATGTTAAAAATGTTATTTTAATTTTTTTTAAATTATTGATGTGTTATTTATGTTTATATTATATTTTTATATGATTTTAATATGTTGTGACCTGCCCCGAGCTGCTGTAGCAGGAGCTGCCTATCTCTCAGGAGCTGCCTATCTCTTACTCAGTATGAGCTCTTCCTGAGGAATCAATGTCTGTAGGTAACTGATGAATGGATGAGGTGTCTGGCTGAATAACTGTGAATTCAAGCTAGCTGCTCTGCTGTGTACAACAACTGGCTACAGTATTAATCCTAGTAAAGGGGAGAGCAGTTTCCAAAGGGATTTGGTGCCCTCTAATGGAAAGGATGTTTCTTACCAACATGTCAAAAATGCTGGAATTCCAGTAGAGTCCTTATTCTTTTTGACTGAAAATGCCAGCTGGAATAAGCCTTGCTTGCTGGTTTATCTTGCCCCATCATGGACAATCTAAGCTTAATAGGGATGGGCGAACGCGGTTCGAAAGTTCGGAGTTCAGACCTAACTCGACCAGTTCGGTCGACTGAACTGAATTTCCGAACCGAACTCGATTTTCGAACCGAACCGAATTTCCGAACTCAGTTCTGTTCTCCCATCCCTATAAGATAATATTCCATTTAGTTCAATGGGGTCTGAATTTCCGAACTCTGTTCGGAAGTTCAGAGTTCGGACCGAACTCTAATAGTTCAGTCGACCGAACCAAACTTCTGAACCGAACTCGATTTTCGAACCAAATTTCCGAACTCGGTTCTGTTCGCCCATCCCTATAAGATAATATTCCATTTAGTTCAATGGGGTCTGAATTTGTGAACTCTGTTCGGAAGTTCGGAGATCGGACCGAACTCTAATAGTTCGGTCGACCGAACTGGACTTCCAAATCGAACTCGATTTTCGAACCGAACCGAATTTCCGAACTTGGTTCTGTTTGCCCATCCCTAAAGCTTAATCAGAGGGGCACAGGTCCACAAAAAAACCATTTTGCCACAGTCATCACAATCACCCTCCGGCTGTTTCTGCTACTGGGCACTGTGAGCCCAGCACACACAGTAACTTCCAATATTCTGAATGATTTGACAGGGGAGAGGGATGTGTAAAAGGGATTTTATCACCCTGTGACAGGGCAGGCACCGGCCCCTTTAAGATGGCCTGCTTGTCACCTTGGGCCCGCCGCTCCTGTGGGCTATAAGAGAAGCAGGCTCTAGAACCCTGCCAGTCTGCTGCAGGAAGTCCAGCATGAACAGTTCTCAGAGACCAGTGTCAGAAAAGTAGACTGAAAGGGGAGAACTCCAAACCTGCAGGAACCTGACTAAGAAGGGAGCAAAGATGGACAGGGGAATGCCTATGAAGGGACTAGTGGGCTTGGGAGAACATCAGTGGCCACAGAAAAATAAAGGAAGCTGGGAATCAAAGCAGGGCTCACCCCAAATCTACCATGGAAATTTTCTAGAAGCATCTGAGGAAACAGGCTCTAGACTCTGCTATGGGGGAGCTCCAGGGGTATAACCCTTGTATCACAATGACTTATTGATTAAAGGTTTGCAGTAAAGTGTCTGTATGGAGGTCCTTGAATGAAACGCACATATATTGTTAGCCTAACTCTAACCGCGCGTGTGTGTGTGTGTGTGTGTGTGTGTGTGTGTGTACTTTTGGACTAGCCAATCCCCACGCTTATTCAGGCTGCGCATCCCCACCCCCCGCTGCAGCCCAAATATGCGAGGGGCGGGGGATGTCTGAAAGTGGCCTGAGCCTTTTCACATGGGCACCCACCCCACTGCACACGTGTGCGGTGCGGGGGGAGGGGGCATGCAAACGGTGCCCACAATGGGTGTGCGGTGGGGGGGCATCTGGAGGAATGGCACCTGTGATGAGTGGGGGTGTGTGCATGCTCCTTGTGCTCCACCCATCTCCAACTACCTCCACCCATCAACCACGCATGGAGCACCGGACTCCAATGTCTGTTGAATCCGGGGTTGAAGATGGGTGTGCGCCCATGGGAATGGGTGAACACTCACCTCCACCCACTGTGGGATCACACCCATCCCCCCCCCCCCATGGCCCATTTGAAAAGGACCTGTGTGTCTCAGTAGAGTACCCACTAGTTCACTAACAGCTGCATATTCAGCCACAAGTTGATATTTTGGTTTCCTAAAAATGACCACATGGTGGTGCTGTGTCACTATGTTGAGGTCAGTCTTTTGTCATCAGATAACTTTGTTAAGGAAGCTGGTAAATTTACTCAGCAGCATATTTCCAAGGAGGACCAGAGAGTAAAGCGTATAAACCTGAATTCCTCAATTTATAGTCCTTGCTTAGCTGTGCTGTTTAGGTTCCTGTGTAGCCTTGCAGTCAAATCTGAAACAGGTCATTCACCACCATTCACTCGACAGGGTAATTTACTGGCTTTTTCTCAATTTTTTGCTGTTTTTCTGCATTTTTCAGTATTTTGCTAGTTCGGTAAATTGTTTGGTAAATTGCAATCATTCAGTAACTCAAACACCCCAATGCGAGGGGACTCTTGCTGCCCTATCACCAATGCAAAATGAACCCAACTCTATCTTTCTACCCCCTCTCTCTCCTCTTCTGCCCACTCACGCCTTGTCAACTGCCTCTCTGATATCTCCACCTGGATGTCCCGACGTCAACTCAAGCTCAATATGGCCAAGACCAAACTCCTCATTTTTCCTCCTTCCCCTTCCTCTCCCTCTAACCTGACCATTTGCATCGATGGGGTAACCATCCATCCTGTTCTCCAAGCCCGTAGCTTGGGCTTCATCTTTGACAAGCATCTCTCTTTTAAACCTTACATTGACTCTGTTGCCAAATCCTGCCGATTCGCCCTCCATAACATTACTCGGATCCGCCCCTTTCTCTCTACCTCCTCAGCCAAAACCCTTGTTCATGCCATGGTTATCTCTCGCCTCGATTACTGCAACCTCCTCCTTGCTGACCTTCCTCGCTCTCACCTGTCCCCCCTTATCGCAATCCAAAACTCCGCTGCCAAGGTCTTTCACTCTGCCCGTCGCTTTGACCACGTGCAAGCTCTCCTCTTCTCTCTTCATTGGGTCCCCTTTCCTGAACGTATCGTGTTTAAACTCCTGGTTCTCACGTTCAAAACATTCCATGACCAAACTCCCCCTTACCTCTCGGACCTAATCTCCCTACGCACACGCTCTCCGCTCTTCCTCTGTCCCCTCCCTCACTCTCCCTCATTTCTCCTGCTCACCAAACCACCTTCGACCCTTCTCCCTCGCTGCCCCCCATGCCTGGAACTCTCTCCCTACCCACATCCACCTTGCCCCCTCCCTCCGTTCCTTCAAATCCCTCCTCAAGACCCACTTTTTCCTTGCCGCCTTTCCCAATGCCTGCTAGTCGTTCCCCATATACCTACGGTCTGCCCTCCTCTGCAGACTGCTGCAACCAACCTGATTGTAACCAAGCCAAGCACACGCACCTGAGACTTCGCATCCGCTTGAATGTTTGTTAGTCTTCTCCCCTGTCTCGCCCACTGTCCCCTCTCCCTGTCTCCCCCTCCTTGTCTTTTAGATTGTAAGCCACAGGCAGGGACCACGTCTATTTTTATGTTCTGTACAGCACCAGGTACATGACCGGTGCTATATAAATGTTAATAATAATAATAATAATAATAATAATAAATAAATAATGGGGGTGGGGGCAGAGGCCGAACACTATGGTTTATCTAGTACTGGCTAAGAGGCATAAAATTGATGGAAAGTGCCTTAAAATTACAGAAAGTGATGTAAATTGCCAGAAAAACCCAGAAATTGACAAAATATTTGACAAAAATACCTGTTAAAAATGGACAGAAATTATGGGAAATTGCAAGCACTGATCTCGTAATGGTGGAAGCATGGAATCAATGGGGCTGATCCAATGGCCTGTGGATCCTTGCATGTGTGCGCAAGTGCACGGTGTCTGCATGGTGCAGACAAAATGGAGGTATGCAAGGTCCCTGTGTGAGGGGTGCACGCGGGATCCATGGGCCATTGGATTAGCCACATTGACCGGTGAGGAAATACCAATGAACAGTCGTAAGTGCTCGTGAAAAGTAAGTATTTCCTGGTAGCAAGGAGACACTAGTTCTTGTCTCAGCTGTAGTCTCCGACAGTGGTCAGTGCCCAGTGCTTTGGGGCAGGAGTGAGAAGCCTTTTAAATCTCCAAGGGCCAGACAGGAGTTGGTGGGGACAGGGATGTTTGTCAGCAGTGAAAATGAGTCCCTTTCTCCTTACACCACAGGTTTCTCTAGTGTAGACAGGTCGCCGAGGCCTCCTGACCAGCTCACTCTGAAAAGACTGGCTTTGCAGTTATCAGCTGACTCACTATATCTGCTGCCAGGTGACTAACCAGAGTGAGGAATTGGGGGACCATTCTCTTCCTTTGGGTTCATAGTCCAAGCCTGACCCTACGGAGCATGAGCGTTTGCTTCCTCCTCCTCCCTTCTCTTTGCTGACAGGGGTTCCTTTCTTCCTGGTGAGGGATCTGGTTCCCAGCCAAGCAGAAGGCAGCTGGCACCATTGCTCTCTCCATTCCACCACCCATAAGCCACAAAGCAGAAGAGCAACAAGAAGGTGAAGGTGGTGAGACACAGGTGGGAGGGAGAGGAAGGACCACAGAGAATACCCTAACTATGGGTCCAATCCCATGACCCACGGAACCTGTGCACAACCCATGTGTGTGCATGTGCATGCAATCTGCATGCACATCCTTAGCAGAAACATTGTGGAATTCACGTGGATTCCACGTGGATCCTGTGCAGAGGGGATTTGGGATTGGGGCCATTGTGAGCAGGGTTACCACCTTCCTTATGGCTTTCTAGCGCTGAAAGGGGTATCTGATTTGGTCCCCATGGGTAATACTCGCATTTTCAGGTACCATTCAAATACCTAAATTGGTACCCGAATACCATTTGAGTATTCGGAATACCAGCAACTGATGACTGAAATGCTGATATAATAACAACCTGCATAGCGAAATACGCCCTCCCCCCCCGCAAATCTTGAAAATTCTAAAAAAATCCAGGGAAAATCCTCGATTTTAGGGGAATTTTCTGGTATTTCGGTATCTTGGTTGTCGGTATGTTGGCATTTTGGTAATTGGTTGTCAGTATTTTGGGTACCTGATCGAAAACCAGTTCAGGTACCAAAAAATACCCAAAATATTCTGTTCAATTTGGATACCACAAATTTGAATACCCTTTTTTCCCGGTCTTCATTTTAGTTCTAGCTTTGACCCAATGATAAAAGGACCAAGCAGATAGGAGTTGAGGCAAAGGAGCATTACCTCACCTGCTGGGAGCGTTGTTACATCACAACACCCCAAAGGGGGCAGAGACATGTCAGAAAGCAGTGGGGGGTGGGGGTGGACTCTCCTGCCTCGTTTCTGTTCTGGTCATGCCCCCTTTGGAACACCATGATGTCACAGTTTCCATAGGAAGCAAAACCATGTCCAAAAGGAGTGGAAGAGCTTTCCATTGTGGTTCTGCCTCCCACTGCTCCCTGAAGCCTCTATTTCTTCCAGTTATCCAGGTACCTCTGGATAATCCAGAGAAATCGAGGCTTTACCTGGAGTTGATAGATTAAAACATGGAGACTCATTTACAGAAAAGGAGGTTAAACAAATTTGGACACATATGCACACGTGCACATCTGCACTTGAGTTCAAAGAAACACAACTTAAAGTCACCACAAGATTTTACATTACCCCAATGCAATTAAAATATACTGGATTATATCTAGAAGGCCTATGCCGGAAGGGGTGTGGACAGGCCGGGTCTCTCCTACATTGTTTATGGAGTTGTGTGTATGTCCAGCAGCTTTGGAGAAAGGTCTGGGCATTTATTAATAAAGTTAATGGCTTAATTGTCCCCTTCAAGCTGGAACTTGCACTCCTGGGTGAATACCCAGAGGGAAAAGCCGTACAATTACATCAGGAATCAAGTAAAATATTATGCGTTCTAGCTGTAAACATGATTGCCAGGCACTGGAAATCACCAGGTGAAATACCTTTGAAAGAATGGACCAGTTGGGTATGGTGTTTATTCACGATGGAGAAGATGTTAGCCCAACTAAGAAACAAGCATGAGAATTTCAAGATGATATGGTTCTCAATTCTTTCAGCTATAGAAGGAGAAGCGTTGGACAAAAATGAAAGAACTATGATTTTTTACTATTACCTATAATCTCTTACATCTGTACAAGTTAACTGAATGTAAATGCAAATATAATGGACTGGTTCCGGGTCACTGTTTGATGAATCTTTAGAATATCAGAAATACTGTATTCAACGAATATGTATCCGTATTTGGAATTGTGATGTAAGATACTGATATTTGGAATGTTAATAAAATAAAATAAAAAAAATTAAGAACCAGCAAAAAACAAACAAACCAACCAAAATAAAACATGGAGAGTCCAGGCCAATCCGGAGGGTTAGAAACTCTATGAAAATTGTTCCTTACCTCACCTGGCTTCTCCCACTCCTGCTTCTACTCCCCCAAACAGCTCAGGGGCGTGACAGCAGCAGGAAAAGAGGGCGGTGTTAGAACAGGGAACAGCCCTATCTCTGCCTGTGTGTTAGAGCGGGAAGAGAAGACAGGGTCAGCAGTGTGAGGGGGCAAGTTTTCTGAGGGTCAGGTAGCTGTCTTTTCCTTAAAACTAGAGCTGAAACGAGTACCTGCAAAAATGGTCAGACCTGTTGAATCTGAAGTACTCATTTTGACTAGAAAATTTCAGGTACTTTTCGGCACCCCAAATGGAATTCATTTGGGTACCTGAATTCTCCAAATATCAAGTTTGTCCTGATTTTTTGACTTCCAGTCCCATCATTTTGAATTCCAGTCCTGGATTTCTGAAACATTTGGGAGTATTTTATTTAGTTTTCAGGTAATTTTGTGTACTCAGAGACTTGAAAAACAACATATTTCACCCCATTGGGCTTGGATCCCAAGGATCCTGTGATCTGCGCTTCCCCAGGGTAGAGAGAGCAAGGCAAGGGGACCCAGGAAAATCCTACGCTTCAAGCTTGAATAAGCCAGTGATTCACTCATGTCACTTGACCCTTCATGCCTGTGGCAGCCTAGCTAGGAAATTGAGTGAAAAGAACAATCTCCCTATAAATCAAATGTTACATCTCGGTTGAACGTTTCTGGATAAATGAGTCGCAATGATCAAAATAGCCTAACTGAACACAGTGGCATAATTGAGCCGGGCCCAGCTGAGAAGCTCTTGGAGAACATTCCTCCATTTGAAACAAATGGGGGAGATCTAGTTCCAGTGCTTCCCAACATGGGAAGCAAGCTCATTATTGTTTATATTTGTTTGTTTGTTGATTTCTTTTATTTGGGCTCCCAACTTGCCCTATTCCCAAGGCTGAGGGTGGGTTACAACTAGGGGCTGTGCATTCGGGTTTGACTAAAACACAAATAAACACAAAAAAGAGGTCCTGTTTGTGCCCCTACCTGCTGCTCAAGCTTCCCTCAGCCATAAGCAGGGCCAGGTGGGTGGGAGGGGGAGGGGGATACCCTGCCATTTTCACGTATGTGCCAGTATGTTTTATGCCCCTCAATTTTCACCTTGAATTTGATATTTTTAATGGTTGGTCCAGCAGTTTGCGCATTTTTCACATTTCATGGTATGTTGTGCTGGTCAGAGGGAAGTTTACCTCCAACAACAGAGATCTGTAGGGATGGATTGTGTTTTGATTTAGGTTTACTTTTGATCCTATAATGCGTTGTGGTTTGAAGACTTGGCCAGCTGTCGCCGGCAGAACAGTGCCCAGGAAACTGGATGGAATGAGGCAAGAACATGAGATTTCTCTGCCTGGTGCTATGGAGTTTGTCAATACTAGTGTCCTTCATTGTTTATTGTAAGGTCACCACCTGCACATGTGTGCATGTATCTGTATGCAGTGGACTGCACCCCCTTACACACACACATACACACACACACATGCCACAGAGGCTGCACCCCCACACTGCCGCTCACATTCTTGAGACAAAAAAGACAAAAAACTCACAAAAATTGACACTGAAAACAGAATAGAAATAAGAAATACAGAATTTAGTCCTTGCAGAGCCCTACTTACTGTGGGGTTCTTGATATCATAAGTGATATCAAGGGTGGGCAAAGAGACGAATACCAACATTTTCATATTGCCGAGTGCCATACATCAATCATAGCTTCCCCCTGAACCCTGAGATGGGGCTGTGTGGCTTTCCCAAAACCTGCCCCCTCACACCAAACCGCCAGCTCCCAGGTGGTCTGGTGGGTTCAGGCAGCAGCAATAGCGATGCAGAGAACATTGCCCCTGCTCCTATGGCCCCCATGATGCCAAAATGCCAACAGCCAAAATGGCGGCTCGGCTTCTCTTGCTCCTGAGGACACCCCTTTGGTGTGAACTACAGTACAGGTGCCCAAGAGTCACATGCTTCCCCCAGTCACCATATTACCACCTCTGGTATATATGTAACCCCATGCACCAAAACAGCCCCCAGTGGAGGGTGGAGGAAATGTAGCTGTCCTTGCTCTCCCATTCATTCATTCATTCATTCATTCGTTCATATTTATACCCCACCCTTCCCATTAAGGCTCAGGGCAGCTCACAACATATTAAAATATCTAAAAAAAAATCCCCATAAACCCCTCCAGCCCCTAACTCCTTCACCCCCATCGTATCCCATCCAATCCTATCACTGACTGCCAAACAACTGGCCAAACAGAAAGTTCTTTACAACACTTCCAGAAGATGAACAGGCTTGGATTTAGACAAATCTCCAAGCAGAAGGAGTTCCATAATTGTGGGACAGAGTCAGAGGCTGCTTTTACATGAGCGGTGCGATGCAGCGCGTTGAATAATGCACTTCCTGAAAAGTCCCGTGGGGTGTGTTTAGATGCGCTGGAAGTAGTCAGTCGCTATAGAAATCATGGCTGTCGTAGTCATTTTGAAGCCGCATTTGGGAAACCCTGATATCAAAGCTTCCCAAATGCGGCTTCAAAAAGACCGCGTGAACCACAATTCCTATGGCGGCCGGCAACTTCCGGTGCATCTAAACGCACCCCATTCTGCATTTGGGAAGCACATTCTTCAACGCACTGCATCCGGCCGCTCATGTAAAAGTGGCCTGAGATCTAGGGCTGAGAGGAGAGCAAGAGTTCCCATTCAGCAGGGAAATACCGACCTTCCAGGAGCGTTTGCGATTGTCCGTTGGTCCTTTGTCAGTCTCTGGTGATTCTGCACTTCCACCATTGTTGAGATCAGCACCTGTGATTTTTCATTATTTACCATCAATTTTGTCACTTTCTGGCATTTCTCATCATTTTTTTCTATCATTTTCCGTAGGCATGGGAGAACAGATCGAGGTTCGTGTTTGGCCGTTCGGTTTGGCCGCGTTCGGTTCGTGTGTTCGTGTTCGGCCGTTTGGTTCGGCCGCGTTCGGTTCGTGTGTTCGTGTTCGGTCGTTCGCTCGTATCGCGCGTTCGTGTTCGCCCATTCCGTTCGGTGGCGTTCGTGTTCGGCCGTTTGTGTTCTGTTGTTCGGGCAGGTCATGCGTTCATGGTCGGGCGTTCGGTTTGTTCGCGATCGGGTTGTGCATTCGTGTTTGGACATTCGGTTCGTTCGCCATCGGGTTGTGCGTTCGTGTTCGGTCGTTCGGTGTTCGGGTGGTTCGCGCGTTCACGTTCGGCCATTCGGCCTTCGGCCAGAAATATCGCGAGATCACGGGAAGCCGTAAAATTGGCGTCGCGCCGGAAATTCGTGTGCGTGTGCGCAAGTGAGGTGAGAGGGTGTGTGTTTGTTTCGGTGGCTGCTTGTGTAGTGTGTTTTGGTGATTGTTGTGTGGTTTTGGCTGTGCTGTGTGTTTGGGTGGGTTGGTGTGTGTTGCTGCGGTGACTGTGGTGTGGGATTTGAAAAAAAATATTTAAAAAAACAAAATGAAGCGGTTTTACCAGGGTGGCCGAATCTACCGGCTGGGGCCACGCTTGATGGCGGAGGAGTTGGCGGCTGCGGAGGAGGAG
>QEPC01010552.1:215567-245015 GCA_003113815.1 Sphenodon punctatus | reverse complement strand
GTATTTTGTTTGTTTATTTATTTATTTTAAAAATGATATTATTATATTTTATGTTTGAAGGAGGTGGTGGTCCGGCACCTGTTTAAGAAGCCATATTTGGACATTGACCAGCTATTGACCAGTCTCAAACCTTCCCTTTTTAGGGAAGGTTATGGAGTGGGTGGTGGCTGGGAAGCTCTAGATGCATCTTGATTGCATTGGGTTTCTGGATCCCTCATAGTCTGGTTTTCATCTGGGTTATGGCACTGAGGCCATGCTTGTGGCCCTGGCCGATGACCTCTGCCTGGCTATGGACCAGGGTTGACAGACCCTGTTGATCCTATGAGATTTGTCGGCTTTGTTTGACACTGTTGAACATGAGGTGTTGGTGAGCTGCTGCTTGCAGGACCATGCCGGGGTGGGTGGAACAGTCTTAGAATGGTTCCACTCTTCCTTGGCTGGGAGAACGCATTGGGTGGTCCTGGGGGATTGTACATATTCTTCCTGGGACCTCACGTGCAGAGTCCCACAGGGTTCCATTCTGTCTCCCCTCTTGTTCAATGTGTACATGCAGCCACTGGGATAAGTCATGAAGGTGTTTGAAGATGTGTAGTGTCACCAGTATGCTGATGATGCCCAACTATACCTCTCGTTTTCATGAGACCCGGGCCTGGCGATCTCGATGCTTACCCAGTGTTTGGCAGCTGTGGGGGATTGGATGAGAGCGAGCCATCTGAAGCTGAATTCTGACAAGATCGAGGTGATGTTGGTGGGCAAGGATTTGAGGGGGCTAGGAGTGGTGGAGTCTCCTGTCATTGATGGGGTCTGCCCTCCTTTAGTCTCCCAAGTTCAGAGTCTGGGAGTGATCCTCGATCTGCAGCTCCACCTGGAGGCTCAGGTGACAGCTGTGGTGGGTAGTGTGTTTCGGTAATTACATCTGGTCCAATGGCTTAGGCTATATATCTCAGACTCTGACCTTGCTTCTTCATCATCCATGTGTTTATCACCTCAAGATTAGACTATTGCAATGTGCTCTACTTGGGGCTGCCCTTGATGCTGCTATGGAGGTTGCAGCTGGTGCAGAATGTGGTGGCCCATTTGCTTATGGGAACGAGTCACAGGGTCATATAACACCAGTGCTCCGAGCGCTGCGCTGGCTGCCAGCAGTCTACCTGGCCAAATTCAAGGTTGGCTGGCTACCGTTGACCTATAAAGCCCTGCACAGCCTAGGCCTTACATACCTGCACGACCGCCTCACTCCCCATGTTCTTGATCGGACCCTGCCGTTGTCCAGTGGGGCCTTCTTGGAAGTCCCTTGCACAAGGTGGGTGGCCACCGATCATAGGGCTTTTTTGGTGGTCACCACCCAGGCTGTGTAACTCCCAGTCTGAGGGGGTCCAATTGGCCCAGAACCTTGTCATGAGCTGCTCTTTGAGCAGGAGGGTGCGGGATAAAAGACCAATGAAATAAATAAAATTGTCTCCTTCCGCCATGGCTGTAAGACCTGGCTGTTCTGTCAGGCGTTTGGAGAGGGAGAGGGGTAGTGTAAGGGTTTTATATTCCCAGTTGTAGGTTTTTGTTAATATCAACTGTGCATATGTTTTATACAGATATTGTTTCACTTATTTTATGGAATTGTATTTCATATTTGTTGTTTGCCGCCCAGAGCTGCCAGAGGCAGGATGGGTGGGATAAAAATATAATAATAAATAAATAAATGTTCCAGTAGAGCAAGCCGGGCACTTGGAGCGGGGAGACCTGAGATCAAGTTCTAGCTTGGCCAGACTGTAGTCATTTGGTGGCCTTGAGCACGGCACCATGGGCTTGTTCTCATGAGCAAGGATGGTTCATCCTCTGGACAATCCTGAGTTTAAATAGCTCCCCCCCTTCCCTCTAGTTCCCCCCTTGGAAACTAGCAGGGGAAATGCTAGCAGAGAAGCTTCAGCCTCCATTCACCTTCTGAAGAATGGGACTAACAATACCGACATGCCTACCTTGCAGGATTTGTTGGGAGTACTCCTGTGATAACAACTGCAAAGTGCTTTGCAGTAGGACTGAAATGAATATGTGTGGTAAATATTGTATGATGAAATTGTCTGCTTTGAATCAGTTCTGATAAAGCTGATATGAAACACTCTTCATTTCTCCATCACATGCATATGCATTTTAGTTAGGTTACTTTGGCCATTTTGATACTTCAGTGCTAGGTAAAAATTGCCCAAATTGCACTAAGTAGTCCTGAAACCAAGTAATGAATAAACAAACACTCAAGGTGAAGTGAATGAATATATGAAGGTTTTGTGGCTGTGGATAATGATTTGGGATACTCTTTCAAAATGCGAATAAAATCCATGAATATAAAATCAGCTATTTGTTTTAGCTTCACGTTGAACACATCAAGCACTGCTCTAGATGAATATTATTATTATTACACCAGCAATGTACAATTGTAATGAAAGGCAGGCCCTCACCCCGAGGGGCTTAAAGTCTAGGAATGATGAGGAAGGGAAGACAAAGGAGAGGGCAACATAGGGAGAGACAGGGAGACATTCACAGAGTTGATGAAATTGCAGGCGCACGTACTTAGCTTAGTTACAGGGGAGAAGAGAACCATGAATGATAGGACAGTATCAGTGAGCCATCTGGGGGTGAGGGTGGGAGGGTGAGTTGCTAGGGAAAGCTTGATGGAAGAGGTAGGTTTTCAGGAGAGATATGAAGGTTGGAGGAGTAGAGTGTTCAGGGAGGAAGTTCCAGGCATAGGTGACATCAAGGGAGAAAATGCAAAGACCTTTTTAGGAGCAGGAGGCTCTGTGACAGGTGTGGGAAGTGGTAGACGGAATGTAGTGGGAAACCATTGCAGAAAGATAAGGGGGAGAAAGGCCATGAAGAGAACTGAAGGAAAAGACAAGAAGCTTGTGCTGAATGTGCTGAAAGAGGAGTTTCTCCTTTGTGGAAAGATATTGGGTAAAAACAAACGTGACAGCTGACTAGTTCCACCTGCCATGGCATGTTTGAGCTCAGACCCCAACTACATATGAGTGCCAGTGCCACCAACTGTTTGACCTGGGGTATCCCGGGCTGTGGTGGTGGTTAGCCTGGCCTGGGATTCCAGAGACCTCCAGACTAGGCTCTGCCCGATCGGGACACATCAGAGCTGCATATTTGTTTCCAGGCCGGTCTGCTGGCCCGGGCTGACTCNCTGACTAGTTCCACCTGCCATGGCATGTTTGAGCTCAGACCCCAACTACATATGAGTGCCAGTGCCACCAACTGTTTGACCTGGGGTATCCCGGGTTGTGGTGGTGGTTAGCCTGGCCAGGGATTCCAGAGACCTCCAGACTAGGCTCTGCCCGATCGGGACACATCAGAGCTGCATATTTGTTTCCAGGCCGGTCTGCTGGCCCGGGCTGACTCCGCCATGACAGGCAACCATGGCGGTCCATCATTGGCTGCCAATCATGGGGGACAGCAGGGTGTTGCCGGCACATTCCCTGTCTTCCTCCCCCCTCCCCTCCCCCAGCTGTGTGGCCATCAGCCTGGCCAGGTTCATGTTTGCTTTGTGCTCTGGGGTGCACCCTGTGTGTACGGGCTGCTTGTCCTGGATCAGTCCAGGATGCAGCAGCCCGGCATCACTTCTGGTTTTGGTTTTACCCATAAATTGGTTTGCTGCTTGAAAAGCAAACTAACAGCAACAAAAATCCTCTTCTTTGCCCAGTTTTCAGATTAAAGCTCTTCTCCTTACAGTTCTTCTTATGTGCCCACCCCCCAACTATTTGTCAGGAGTCTCTTCCCTGACTATCCTCTTGTTTGTCTCTCTGACGCCTTCTCTTTCCTTGACACCACCTGTTTATATACACACGTGTGGCAATAAGTGCTCGAAATCAATCTAAAGCAGTGCTGTCCTCTCATTGACGCATTAGGAAATATTACAGGGCTTTGCCTTATGGGTGTTCTGCTCCCACAAATTAGGATGGGTGTAAAAGCAGGGGACACATGTCCGTCCTAGTTGGGGTGGGGAGTTGGGACACGGGGTTGGGTGGGGGAACTTCTCAGCATTGGCACTGTGTCCACTAAGACTGGGGCAGGGAGATTCACTGTTTTCTTTAGGAGTGTTCCCCAAGGTGAGACAAAGGAGATTGTGAGTTTGATTTTCCTTGCTCCTGACTGTGTTTCTTATTCACCTCACCTTTTTTTCTTTTAATTAACAGACTGCTTGGTAAGGTGAAGAGCTAATAGCTGGTCTTCCATTTTATTGGCTACTGCAAGGGCACAGTGAGGAATACACAATCCGGACAGGAAAACTGTTTTTTATGTCCAGACCCTGTTAATTGATAAATCTCCTTACATTACTTTAGTGGTAGCAAATTTTTTGATTGTGCCTGTCAAAAAGAGGAAAGCCTTTGTGAATGTTTAAATTATGTCTATATTTTTGTTAAATAATTTTTGTGTGTATATACTGTTTCTGTTTAATTGTGTGGATTATACCTTTTGTAATGGCCTGCGGCTATACAAATAAAAGTTATTCATTCACAATACACAAGGGCATGGTGAGGAACAGAACTAGGACTGCACCGAATAGTAAAAAAAAAAATCATGAGCATTTCCGAGTTTCCAAGGATCAGCTCCAAGTGCTTGGCCAGTCCTTGGTAACTTGACCAAATATTTGATACTCAGTATTCGGTAAAATACTCGGTAAAATAAAACCAAGTACTGAGTATTTTCCGAGTACCAACTTCCTTTATATAGGACCTGAAAATAACCCATATATTGCAGGAGAAGCCCTATATTTTGCCCGAGGATTTACTCGAGTACTAGACTAAGTACTGGGCCAATTCCTTAATTACTCGGTACTCAGTAAAACTGAGTAGAATACCGAGATACTTGGTAAAAACCAAGTAATTTTAAATACGCAGTTTCAGCACTAAACAGAATCCAGGATTCACAGTTGCTTGACTACCCTGCCACACTGCTAATGCTGCTATAGCATCCTGAGAAACAGCTGCTTAACTTACTGGAGGTTACCAGATGTAACGCTAACTACTTGTTTGGGTGTTATGTCTGTTCATGACCATCCACATGTGTACTACACAATTGGGCAACCAGTTAAGAGTCCAGAGTTGGAAATGTGGGATGGAATTTCCCCGTGTTTCTCATTATATCTGGTGACTAGTAGGTCTGAAACAGATAGCTAAATTGCTACTTGCAGATAATTCTTCAATTTTGGGAAATAGTATGGGGTTCCCAACCAAGGCCACATTTACACGTGATGGGGTGGCAAAGACCTGGGAGGCAAAGACGCGACACCCGGGAGGAGCCCAATGCCAGAAGTAGTGCTGGTGCAAATGGGGTTTTACCATGGATTTGCTCGTGGATGACAGGGCGCAAAATCCAGCCCTGACATTCGCGAGCAAAGCCACGGCAGAAACCTGTTCACACCGGCACTACTTCTGGCATTGGGCTCCTCCCCACTGCTGTGTCTTTGCCTTGCAGGCCTTTGCCGCCACTGTGTCAGGTGTGAATGTGGTCCAGTTCGAGGTTACTGATAAGGGTACTCAACTTCCCAAAATCCCAGGAAATACCATTGCAATATACTGACTTTCCATTTCCCATCCTGTAACCGTTACCATCTTTCTGAATTACCAATTTATTTCTGGGTTTCCATCTGTTAGAAGTGAAATGTAGAATAAACCAGACAAACAGAGTTAATGGTAGACTTAATAAACCCATCCCAGCCCACAAAAAATGCAAACAGTAATGATGGTATTATGTTGGTATTATGCCGGGAACAGAAATTGATGGAAAAGCAGTAGTTGTTAACACAGGTAACCGGTAAACCTTAGCCATAAAAATGGGCAATGGAGATTTGATTAAGAAGTTGACAGGAACCACTCAGTTTTTGATTAAGCCAAGATGGTAACCAGTACCACAATTTCAACAGGAATTTCATTTTGCATGGATACTGGTTGCCGATAGCGTGCTGAGCCAGGTTCAAGGTTTTAGTGTTAATCTATAAAGCCCTTCACAGTCTGGCCTCTCATACCTCAGGGACCACCTCGCCCTCCGTGCCCCAGAATGGCTCCTTCAGTCTGCCGGGGGTGCCTTCTTGGTGGTCACCCATGTTAAACGGGGGGCCACAATGGAGAGGGCATTCTCGGTGGCCGGGCCGCGCCTTTGGAACTCCCTTCCGGAGGAGGCTCGCCTGGCCCCCAGCCTGTTGACATTCCGGCGAAGCTGTGAAACCTGGCTGTTCTCCCAGGCCTTTGGGGAGGGTGGGAGGGGTGGGTGAGGTTTTTTTTTAGCTCCCCCACCTGATCTATTATTTATAATGTTTTATTAGCCCTGTTTTAATAATTTATATCATTATGGATGATTTTAAATTGTATTTTATTGTATTTTTTTTTATTGTTGGAAGCTGCCCCGGGCTGCTTTTGCAGGAGGGGCGGGGTATAAATTTATAAAATAAATAAATAAATACTCATCTCATTCCTAGGTGATATCCACTGTGTTACAGGCAAATTCCTTCTCTGGTGTCTAAATTTAAAACACAGCAGCCATCTCAAGCTTGAGTGTTAGACGTTTGAAAAGGAAACCTGAAGTGTGCCCCCCAAATTAGCTTGGTGTTTAGAGGAAGAAGCATACTCTATGGCCAATCAGCCACAGCCACCTTCTTTGTCCTCAGGCTACAGTTCCAGGATTAGTCAGAAGACTCAGAGAGGCTCTGGGCTCTAACATCTGCTAACAAGGAAGATTAAGAGAACAACCACCCCCACCCTCATTGCATGGCACGCAAAGGCTTTCTTACATTCCAAAGGATCAGTAGGTCACCTCATCACACATTCTCAAACCAGCATAAAGCTCCGGCTTCTGATACGAAATGTTAGAATATATTCTGTGCCATTGTCATGTTCATTACAGCTGCTGCATGGAAGGGGAAAGTCTTGCAAAGAAGCTCTTTTGTAGTAAATCATAAGGACTAGGTATTACAGGCTATTCATCTGAGGCTTGTGAAGGAATTAAAGTTTTAGGTGGCAAAGCAACAAGGCCCCTGGTTTGTAATAGCCCATTAGCAGCAGATACACTACCCAAGAACTGGAAAATGTCCCACGTAGCTCTGAACTCATTTTTTCCCCTAGTTATTTCAGTGTCAGGAGAAATAGCTGATAGCACCTTTTAAAGAGAGATCTAAGAAGTGCTAAGATGTGTCTAATGTGATAGGGGCAAAGCAGCCTATCTTTCATCAGGGTAGATTCCACCTCTCTCACCTGCTAGGATGATTTGAAAAGGCTACTGGAGTAGCAGAGAAAGGACTGGTAGAAGAATCTACTGTGGGAGGTATCTTCTGGGTTCCCAATCTGGGTGTACCAGGAGAGAGAGGGAAGCACAGAATGGAATTGAGGACCAGTCCCTACTCCCTCCTAGATAACCTTTAATTATTTAGATTTTGTTTATCCCACCCTATCCCTTAGACTGGCTTACTATTTTTTAAATTTATTAACTATAACATTGGGTATTTTCAGACGTTACGAGATCATGCTCAACCACGGTCAATCTCACGGCAGGGCCAAAGCACCATGAACATCTGTTACGCGCGCGCCAGATGTTCACCACAGTCAATACCCACATGGGGTCAAAATCAACCACGCTTCCAACACTCCTCACCCCCGGACCATCTCCGAAAGTGTGGTCAAAGAGATTCCTGATGGGAAACAAAGAAAAGTAACATCTGGATGGCAACCACCGGCCGGAATCAAAGGAAATTATTCCCAGCTGGGGACAAAGCACACAGCGTCGCTGCCAGGCAACCAGCAACAACACAGTCATCGGAGATTTAAAGGGCAATCAGCAACAGGGAAATGTGGCGGGATGGAATGAGGAGGGAGTTCGAGGAGGAGAGCGGTGGGCGAGATAGCGAGATGGGAGGAGGTGGAGGAGGAGGATGTAGAGGAAGCACAGGTGGAGGAGGAGTAGGAGGAGGTGGTCATGCTGCAGATGGAAGAGGTGGAGGGACAACCGCAGCAGCCACAGCAGCAGCCGGGGCAGGCTGCCCTGGGGACCTCAGCCGGACTGGGGGAGGAGGCACCCCGGAAATGGGTAATGGGAACCAAGGGGAGGGGAGCAGCCAGCACAGGGGCACCCTGGACAGCAGCCCGGAAAGCCCCCCACCCCTGACCAGAGAAGCAGAGTCAGAGGCCGGCACCCTCATCACCCTCAGCCAGTGGTCCCAGGGGCACCCACCCACCCTGAGGGGCCGGCCTCGGAGGGGTCCGAGACTGACATAGAGGGTAAGTGGGCAGCCACAAGGGAAGGCGCAGCCAGGGCCGGGCGAAGGGGGGTGATGGAGGGTGAGGGAAGCACAGGCCAGGGGCCACCCAGGGTCCCCAAGTATGCCAGAGGGTGGGAGGGGTGGCTGGAGCTGCACCCGGCCCCCCAGACCGCCCACCACTAACCCCCCCCACAACCCCCCATGGGGCACAGGACAGCACAGCAGCAGAGGCAGGCGGATGAGGAGGCTGAAGCAGAGGTGCCCAGTCAGTGGGCGGAGGACTGGGGTGAGGCACACGGATAGGGACGGGGCCAGGGAAGGGGACCCGGGACACAGGGAGTGGGAGGGAGAGGGCCAGGCAGGGGGGCCAGGCCCCGGAGCAGACCCAGGGGGGACACGGACCTTGGGGGCCCATGCCCTGTCTGGGGGCAGGCACCCTGGACCCCGCATTACCCATCTCCATTTACCCGACAGAGCAACCCGAGCACCCGCAGCCAACAGTGCCCGGGCCCCCGGAACAGCACATGAGGGAGTACCAGGCATGGGCCTGGCGCTGGAGGGAGGAGCAGTCAGAGGACATAGTCCGGACATCAACGGAGCAGGGGGAGCGGATGATCGCGGCCGTGGACTGGATGGAGGCAGCCATCAAACGCTCCCTGGAACAGGCGGAGGCTCGGGACATGAGGCTCCAGGCAGAGGTGCGCCTGGAGCGGAGGCAGGAGCGCCAGGAACACAGCAGGCAGGTGGAAGCCCTTGGGCGGCTGGAACAGGCCATCGCTGCTTGCAACGATGTTGTGGGAGCACTCGGCAAAGCTCAACAGGTCCCATGACATTGGGACCTCCCTGCTCCTGCATGCGGGAACCATGTGTGCCTATGTGATGGCGGCCACACCCCTGGGGACCCTTCCTGCCCCAGGCCCGGTGCTGGGTCCGTCGGTGCCCCCTCCCCCACTCCAACTGCTCCAGCCGCCTCCACCCCAGCCGGGGCCATGCATTCAACCCTCGTTCCCCCCAAACCTCAGGAGGGTCCAACCGCCGTGGGGGGCCCCTCCGGTCCCAGCACCTCCCTCCCTCCTACCACTGCCTGCCTGTCCAGGATACGAGACTGCACAGGACACAGCTGGGGACAGTGACAGTGGGGGCAAAGTGAGCTCCACAGCTCGACGGCACCCACTGGGCAACCAAGGGGCTGGCCCCAGACACGCGGGGGCAGGAGGGGCTGGGGGAAGGGGAGGGCTGTGTGATGGGGGGACACCATGCGCAGGGGGGTGGAGGGAGGTGGGGTTGTGTGGGGCGTGGGTTGTCATGGGTGGAATAATAAATGTGCTGAACGCTGTCCGGACTCATGGTGTCCGTTACAGGGCTCTGGGGGTGGGGGCTGTTCCGGGCACAGCCCGGGACCCCGGGGGAACCTCCAGGGGGGAACCTCCACCCTCACGCCTCAGCCTCCTGGCTGATTTGCCTGGCCAGGGCAGCCTGGATGCGCTTAGCATAATGGTACTTCCTCGGGTTGTCTGCATACACATAAAGGGGCACCGGGCCGGGGGGGCCGATGTGGCTCGGGGTAGTCCAGGGCTGCCCCCTCAGTCTTGCACACATTGTGCAGCACACAGCAGGCACCTATCACCTTGGCGGAGGTCTCCACAGTGTAGTCCAGCCAGCCAGTGAGGCTCCTCCAGTGCTGCTTGAGGGCCCCAAATGCCCGCTCCACCACAATCCAGCTCGAACACAGGCGGGAATTGTACAGCACCTCCACAGGGTTGCGGGTGACCGGGTACACCTTCATTAGCCATTTGGTGAGGGGATAGGTCGGGTCCCCCAGGATACAGGGGGGCATGAGCACCCCCTCGATCCTGGTCATCCCCATGTCTGCAAAGTCACCCCAGAACATCCGGGCATAGAAGGGGGAGATGGTCATGATGCAGGCATTGTGACTGCGGCCGGAGTGGCCCATGAAGATGTCTATGAATGTGCCCCGGTGGTCCACAACCATCTGCATCTGCAGGGAGTGATACCTGTGCCTGTTGACATACTCGGCGGTCTCCCCGGCAGAGAGGCGGAGGATCTCTATGTGGGTGCCACCCACGGCACCCATGCAGTTGGGGAAGCCTCCGGCCACGAAGCTGGCCATCACGGCCCTCGGATCGACCAGCTGGATTGCCCTGTCCAGGAGCACGCCCTCCACAGCCTCACAAACATCCTGGAGGATGCAGGCAACGGTGCTCAGACCGACCCCGAAGTGCTGGGAGACAGACCGGCAGGAGTCAGGCTCTGGTAGGGCCCAGACCCCACTGGCCACCTGCTGGAACATGGGGATGGGGGTCCTCATGGGGGTGTGCTGGTGCTCCAGTTAGGGCATGAGGAGCTCCACAAGCCACAGCAAGGTGAGCTTGTCCATCCTAAAGTGGGCGCTCCTCTCCACCTCATCCCACTGGCACAGCGCCCTGACCCACCACTCCTGTGCCCACTCTGTGACCAATAGCTGCCTGTCGATGGGCATAGCAAGCAGGGCAGCCCAGCGCGTGGTCTCCCTCTGCCAACGGAGGCACTCAGCCGCCTCTCGGATCGCCTCTGACCTGCTCTGGCCCTGCAGCACGACCTTCTGGTCTGCCCCAGACAGCCTCTGGGCCCTGAGCTGGGCCAGGGTGTGTCTATGGCTGTGGTGAGCCCTGCGCGACCCTGCGCCACCCCAGGCGGTGGTAACCCACAGGCGGGCACCCAGGTGCACCTCTGTGGTAAAGATGCGCAGCTGTTTGGTGTGGGTGCGATACCACTCGGCTGTGAGTGCAAGGTGCATCCAGTAGGCGGCCATCCTGTCCCCTTCCATGGAGGTGGCAGCCCCAGCAGTTGGGGATGGTGTCAGTCTGACAAGGCCTGGCCGAGGTCAGCCGGTGCCCTGACCCCAGCTGACAGGGCCTTCCCTGGCAGGGCAGCTGGGCCTGGGCGCCATGTTGGGTGCCCCTGCTGCCCCTGCATGGGGCCTAGCATGCAGACAGGCACATGCCCGGGCGTTCCTGTTGCAGCTGCATGCCTTCAGCCATCATCCCCTGCCTCTCCCTGTTTGCTACACCGTGTCCTTGGTGACCTGATTAGAGTCTCGACTGTCCTGACTGGGCGCTTGTTTCCTGCAGCTGTGCCAGGCCCGCAGCCCACGCCTCACTCTGTTGCTATACAATGTTGCGGCCTGTGGCCACCTCACTTGTCCTTGGGCCCCCCCTGGAGGCCCTCCCGGTCCTGAAGGGAATGTGTGCCCCCCTGTCCGTGGTGTTATTCTCCCTGTCTTGATGGATCATGGCTGGCTGTGCTTCCATGGGGCTCCTGCTTCCAGACCCCCATGGCGCCCCCCCATAGCTGGACCTTCCACGAAACCATGTCCCTGTGTGACCTGTGGCATACCCCGGCCATGCAGTTGCTTCTGGGCTGCCCGGACAGCCAGTCGGGTGCTTATGCAAGCTTGAGCTCCGGTCTTCATTACTTCGGCTATGAAGCAAGCGCCCGTGATTGCAAACTGCATGCTGAGATGCTGGGGCTGGTTCCCTTCCTGGATGGGTGCATCCTGCAGAGAAGGTGCTCGCATGTGGCCTGGTCCGTGGCTGAGATGGTGTCTGCACTGTCTGTGTGCAGCCTGGCCGCCTATATGGTCTACCTTGCGGAGGGGGGTCCTGCCTTGGCCGTGTCGTACTTTGGCTGTGTCCACGGGGCCCGTGGGTACCAGCGCTCTCGTGGCACGGTGTATCACCAGCTGTTGGAGCTCGGTCAGCTTCCATGGCCCCCTGCTGCTGACTTCTGGTGTCTGAGCCTACCGCGGCGGAGCTGTCGGCACTGTCCGGTGTGTGGTCCCATTCGGATGTGCAGCTGGCCTTGTCAATGCAGGATCCTTTCGAGGCTTACTACCTGATCGCCCACCACATGTCCTTGTTGGGGTACCGCCGGGGCATGATCCATTGGCCCCACCTCATTCACTGGGGGGGGGGACACCTGGCCCCTGGCCCCTTTGTGGCCCCTAGCATCTGGCCGTGAGTCCCCCTGTGCCCCCCAGCCCCTAGCTTCATGCCCCTGCGTGGACTCCCACCCCTGCCCCGGGGCCGTGTTCCACAGCCTTCACCCTCCTTGATGTCCCTGCCATGCTGCCATGCTGCCTGCATCCCGGGGTGCTGCTGCCCCTGCCTGTGGCTCCGGGTCCCCTTCAGGCTCCCCCCCTGCCTGCCTCTGCACCCGCTGGAGCCCTCCATGGTTGCCCTCTCTGGCACCTGGGTCCGGCTCTCTGCTCAGCCTCTCTGGCCCCCCTGGGTCCAGCTGACTGTCCTCGCCCACCTGCGCTCCCTCCGGTGCCCCCCCGGTGCCTGTGTGACCATGGGGTCATGGGACCCCCGGACTGCCCCTCCCACATCCTCCCGGGGGTGTGTGGTGTTTGTGACTTTGGACCTGCTGCACTGCACCGGCTCTCCTGCCTGTCCTCCATCGCCCCCTCGCCAGTGTGAGGGGTCCATGTGTGCCCCCTGGACAGTTCCCGGATTGCTCCCTGTTCTGCTTGGGCTCTTGATGTGCTCTTGTCCTGTGAACCCCCATTCCGGGACTGCCTGTGTTGCTGTGGGGGTGCCTATGCAAACTGTTCTGCTGTGGGGGTTGTGTTTGCCAGTGCCTGTGTCCTGCCCTGCCCCTGTGCTGTGTCTCCCCCTCTTCCCTTTTCTGCCCCCCCCCCCACTGCGTGCCTGGTGTGCCTTGTGTGCTGTCCGAGCGCCCATGTCCCCCCTTCCCTTCTTTTCCCTTCTGGGTGTGGGTGTGTGCCCGGGCGTGTGCTTGTGCTGTGTGTTCCACTGTGCCCCCGTTGTCTGTGTTCCTGTTCTGTGTGGTACCTGACCGGCTCTTCTCCCTCTCCCCCCTCCCTTCCCGTTTCCCTTGTGTGGGCGTTCCCTTTTGTCCCTTGTGGCTTCGTTTGCCCTCAGGTGGCCATGTCTGTGTCCCGCCCCTGCCTGGTGCCTTGTGGGTGTTTTGACCACGGCCGGGAATCAGCTTCACATCTGTTGCGCTGCCCCGGCCTGTGATCCGGCAGCCCAATTCCCTGCCATGGTCCCGGTCCCGTCCCGTCTATTTGGGGCTTTTATTGACCACAGGGGGTGGTTGTTCGGTTCATCCCTGCCGGGAATCCACTGTGGTGAACCGGGTGCCCGTAACGTCTGAAATCACCCATTAACAACTAATTAACTCACCTCTTAACCCTCACATCAACCCTGTGAGGTAGGTTAGACAGAGATAGTGATTGGCCCAAGGTCACTAACAGAGTTCATGCCTCTCCCTACTAGGGGTGTGCACTTCATTTTCATTATATTGATAATGACATTCTCATTTTGTAATCGTTATTGCAATAACAATAATGAAGCTAAATAATAATGAAATCAATAACAATAATGACAGTCATTATTCATTTAGTTATTGCCTGGCAGGTGTTTTTTGGAGGGAAATGTGGAGAGGGGAGTAGGGAGCAGACATATTGGAGTTTCAGAAACAGTGTTGAACTCTTGAACTGGTCCTGTGATGGGAGGGGAGGGACCTGATGGATGTAATCACTAGCCAATGAGCAGTGCAAGCAGGTCCCAGGCAGTTGAATGGTACCCTGTGATTGCTCAATGCCTCCTCTCTCCCAGAACCAATCATGGGGGTCCTCAGAGAACCCCTTCCTGTTGCAAGGCCAGGTGGTTTGACTCTTCTTCTGTGTTAGCTCTTGCTGTGACACGGGTTGCATTTACAGAATTCTGGTGCTGCTTGCACTAAAATCTTCCCCAGCCCTCAGTGTTATACCTCACCTTTCCTTATGCCCTTTATTTTACTTTTCCCCATCCCCTGTCTTTATTAAGGATGTGCAAACTCGGGTGTTCGGAGTTCAGATCGAACTCAGCCAGTTTGGACACCAGAATCGGACGTCCGAACCAAACATGGAAACCCCCGAATAGTTCGGATGCATTCGGATGAGTTCGGGCGGGTTCAGGTGGGAAAAACCTGTCTGGCAGGCCCAGGAGGGGGTGCAGCTGAGGAGCAGCCTTTCTGGTGCCAGGGGTGGAAAGGCTTGGACTAGCAGCCAGCCTGCCCAATAACCATCCTCTTTTCCTCAGACCACTGGCTTTGCAGTCTGCAATTTGCATGGGGCTAGGCTACACAGAGCCAATGGGGCTTGTGGTAAGTCGGGCGCAGCAAGTAACAAAAGTCATTGTCCTCCCCCCCTTCCAATTCCTTCCGAGCTCGCCACTGATCCTGTCAGCAGGCTTTTCAGAAGTCGCCCTCTCCCAGCAGTTTGTGTTCCTCCCAATTCATTGCCATCCTCCTCCTATTTCACCCATTTCCACACATTTACCTCCATAGTTTCATTTATTTAGATTAGATTAGATTAGATAGATTTAGGTGTTATACCCGGCATCAAGAAGCAGCCACTCAAGCCCCAAGTCCCACCATCAGGGTTCTGGGGCCTACATTACAGGTAGGGAGGGCTGTCCATCCATGTCACTCCAGCCCCAGGACCCACCATCAAGGTTCTGGGGCCATCATCCCGCTCACAGGGAGCTGTCATTCCACTGCATCAAGAAACAGCCAGCCACTCCATCCCCAGGACCCACTGTCAGTGTTCTGGGACCTATGTTACAGGCATGAAGGGCTGTTGTTCCACGTCATCCAGAAGCTGCCACTCTAGTCCCAGGACCCACTGTCAAGGTTCTGGGGCTGTCATTCCGCTCACAGAGGGTCATCGTTCCACTGCATCAAGTAACACACACTCCAGCCCCAGGACCCACCATCAGGGTTCTGGGACCTACTTTTCAGGCAGAGAGGGCTGTCCATCCATGTCATCCAGAAGCTGCCAATCCAGCCCCAGGACCCACTGCCAAGTATGGGTGCCAGCCATCAAGCTCTGGCCGAGCCTCTGCCGTTGCTCCACCAATGCCTGGCAGCCTGCACTGCCCAGCCATGATGGTGACTAGAACTGGAGAACCCAGCATAGAGCAAGCAGAACTGGAGGCCTGACGGCCTGCAATGCCTGGTCAAGTAGGGATGCCAGCAACCAAACCCTGGCCGGGCCTTTGCCGCTGCTCCACCAATGCCTGGCACCCTGCAACACACAGCTGAGTAGGGGTGACAACCACCAAGCCCTGGCCGGGCCTCTGCCACTGATCCACTGATGCCAGCTGTCCTGCAACACCTGGACAAGTAGGGGTGCCAGCCACCAACCCCTGGCCGGGCCTCTTCTGCTGCTCTACCGATGCCTGGCAGCCTGCAACACCCGGCCAAGTAGGGGTGCCAGCCACCAAGCCCTGGCCGGGCCTCTGCCGCTGCTCTGCCAATGCCTGGCAGCCTGCAATGCCCGGCCAAGTAGGGGTGCCAGCACCAAGCCCTTGATGGGCCTCTGCTGCTGCTCTGTTGATGCCTGTCAGCCTGCAACGCCCAGCCATGATGGTGACTAGAACTGGAGAATCCAGAATAGAGTGAGCACAACTGGAGGCCTGCCAGTGTGTCTGTTTAAGATATTAAAGATCCCAAACCCCCGCTAGGTCTACCCTTAACTTCAGATGGGGTAACGTCCACAACAAAGGACACATACCCATCCAAGTCCAATTGACCCGCATGCCACATTTCCTGGAGCAAAATAATGTCAAAAGAGCTAATGAAACAAACAAAATCATTATCCATTAATTTGGTTTTCCAACCCGAAATGTTCTGAGAAAATATAGAGATAAAAGACTTCCTTAGGGGGTCTCCCCATCATACCTCCACTTCATCTGCAGTTGCAAAAGCCAATTGGTTTGAGGGGAGATAAAATTCCTCTATTCCCAATACTGAGGGAGAGAGAGGAGGTGCAGGCAAAGGATCCATCTTAACTGAACATAATCCTGAAGGATCAGAACCAGTATTACCCAGCACTGTGCATGGCCACTTCCCATGTGCCAATGCACCCAAGGAAGTGGCCTCATGCTGAATATTTTGTGACACAACTCCTTTTACCTGCTACGTTACTAAGACCACTTCCCGTTGAGGATAGTACCCTACTAAATAAATAGTCATTGCAGGCTTCCAGGCATCGGTGGAGCTGCAGCAGAGGCCCAGCCCAGACTTGGTGGTGACTGGTACTCATACGGGGCCGGGCATTGCAGGCTGGCATCCTACTCACCAGATCTCAACCAACTCTTCTGCAAATTGGTCAAGTAGCCTTGCCCGGTGGTGATTGACGTGGCCAGCCAGCCACTGCCTGCCATGATGGTAACCAGAAAGGGAGAGCCCAGCATAGAGTGAGCAGAACTGAAGACCTGCCAGCCTGCAATGCCTGTACAAGTACAAGTACAGGTGCCAGCCAGCCACCAAGCCCAGGCCGGGCCTCTGCCGCTGTTCCACCGATGTCAGCCTGCAATGCCTGGCCAAGTAGAGGTGCTGGCCACCAAGCCCTGGTCAGGCCTCTGCCACTGCTCCACCAATGCTGGCTTGCAATGCCCCACCCCCTACGGGTGCCAGCCACCAAGCCCCAAGACTTCCCAGCCTCTGCTGCTGCTGCCACTGGGTCTTTGCCTGCAGGCCATGACAACACTCACAACCCCACTTTGGGCACCGGAAGGCACTACTTGGCTGGACATTGCAGACTGCCAGGCATTGGAGGAGCAGTGACAGAGGCCTGACCAGGGTTTGGTGGCTGGCACCCCTACTTGGCCAGTCATTTCAGGCTGGCAGGCCTCCAGTTCTTCTCACTCTATGATGGGTGGGACTCCAGTTCTAGTTACCATCATGGCAGGAGTGACAGGACTACAGTAGTGCCTGCCGGTGCCCAAAGCAGGTTTGTGCATGTTGTCATGGCCTGCAGGCAGAGATGGACAGCCCAGCAGAACATCAGCTTTCAGCAGCCTTTGAGTGGGCAGCAGCATTGCTCATTTGTAGGACAGGACAGGAGTCAAGAGACCCATTTCTAATTCCTGGTTTGGAAGTCCTTTGACCCCACTGCATTTCAGCTTTCACAGATCTAAACCAGAGGGCTACCATTCTGGGAGCTCACAGGAGAAAGAACCTGTATGGGAACTAGGCTTGGGGTATGCAGTTCCAATTGCTGTTGCATATCCAGCCTCTTTGCAGGGTAAAGAAGAGGACTCTTAAATGCTTCCCCTTCTTCAGATGAACTTAGGCTCAGCGCTTGGCCACCGGGGGTTCCCGCCTGATTCCCATTGGACATGACTGACCGTCTGAGACCCACAGATCCCTGCCAGCCTGCAATGCTCATCCACCTATGGGTGCCACCAAGCACCAAGCCTTCCTGGCCTCTGCTGCTGCTGCTGTTGCTGGGTCTCAGACAGCCAGCCCTGGCGCCATGGGCACCCTCAGGGGCCAAGCGCCAAGCCTGCCTGCCCGGGCAACCCGGTGTGCCAAGTGCCAATCCTTCCCAGTCTCTGCTTCTGCTGCTGCTGTGTCTCAGCTGGCCTGCCATGCAGCCATGGGCACCCCTGGGGGTCCCTGGAGTGCCCCAAACCTCCAGGTGGGACTGAAATTTCTGAACATTCAGGGGGTCCGAACTTCGCCAAACCGAACCCCCGAAACAGAACTAAGTTTTTAGGCCGAACGGCCAAACATCCAAACTCCGTCCTGTTTGCACATCTCTAGTCTGTATCCCCATGTACATATAGATAGATAGATGTAGGTTTAGGTATATAGATTAGATAGATAGATATAGATTTTCCCTCCACAACATTGCCAAGATCCACCCTTTCTGTCTGTCTCCTCTGCCAAAACTCTCATCCATGCCCTAGTGATCTCACGCCTCGACTATTGTAACCTCCTCCTCACTGGCTTTCCCCGCTCTCACCTCTCTTCCCTTATCTCTGTTCAAAACTCTGCTGCCAGGATCATCCACCTAGCCCGTCGCTTTGACCAAGTGCAGCCTCTCCTCTCCTCTCTCCACTGGCTCCCTCTTCCCGAGCGTATTCTGCACAAGCTCCTCATCTTCACCTATAAAGTCCTTCACAACCTCGCTCCCCCCTACCTCTCTGCCATGATCTCGCTCCGAACCCCTGCTCGAGCACTCCGCTCCTTTTCCATCTCCTCCTTCACCCTCCCACGCCTCCCCTGCCCCCCCAACTACCTTTGTCCTTTCTCCCTTGCTGCCCTGCATGACTGGTGCATACACCTACTCAATATCTTCTGGACCAAGAACTGCACTCTTAGCCACTACACCACACTGGCCCTTTCCCCAACATCAGCATCCTTCTCTATGGTGTCCCAATACAAGCATGGCACATAGGGATGTGCAAAAGGCACATCATTAGTTTTTTGTCTTAGTTTTAGTTTTCATTTACAAAAAAAACACATTCATTTTGGGGGGCGGGGTTCAGAAAGGATTCTACCATTTTTGTTTATTTTTTCATTTTATTTTATTGAGTATAATAATAATTAATAATAATTAATAATAAATATTAAATATAAATAATAAATATGAAAAGGAATTGGTCATTTTGGTCAATTACAGCACCATCTTGGGAAAGGGTACGCATGTGAAGAATGGCCCTGGTGGCCATTTATTTTATTTTATTTTTGTAAAATTATTTTAAATAAATTTTAAAAAATTAAAACAAATATGAATGAAATCTAATGAATATTTTCTTATTTATTTGCTTTTGTTACCTTAGTTACAGAAACAAATGGGGCTCCATTTGTTTTCATAATTAATAAAAACAATATGAGTTGCACGCTAGGGATGGGAATATTGGTATCAGATAAATCCGATACACCCGATAATCAGGTATATTGGATTAATCCGATAATCACCGGTATTGGCAGCCCGTATTTTTAACATCGGCCGCTTTACCGTTTTTTTTTACATCGCGCCCATTGAAGTAAATGGCCGCAATGTAAAAAAACTGGTAAAGCGGCCAATGTTAAAAATACGGTATGCCGATACTGGTAAATCCGATACCGGGGATATCCGATACCGATAAATCTGGTATCTGGTATTCTCCCCGGTGTCCCATCCCTATTGCACACCCCAAGTGCAAGTGGCAGGGGATTCCTACAACTTTGGAAGCAGAATTCTGAGACATGAAACCTGACTAAATTTAAAGTGTAATCTCTAATACACCCACCTTTGGGCCAATGGGGGAGCCCTGCTCAGTCCAGAAGTTTGTGCTATGACATCCCTCCTTTTCTGATATCAGTCATGAGTCTGATGTGAGTGAGGTGGCCCTGTTTTCTATGGAGATTGTCAGGATGTCCAAACAATCTGCCAGGGCTGGGGACTCATCAGAAAGAGGTGGAGCTAAGGCATTTAGTTGCCCTTTTCTGACATGGCACTGTTAGCTATGGAGCGTGTGTTGTCATGGAGATGCATAGGAGGAGGGGACTTATCCTAACATGATGCCTGGTTCAGCCCAAACCCAAGTGGCTGAAATAAGCACCCATGGAAATGGGTAAACCCATTGGCATGTTGGTAATCAAACTTACTCAGTATTGTTGGGTACTAAATAGTACCAGTTTACCACCCAATTGGGGGCAATTCCAAGCCCCGTGGCACCGCACGGAAAGCCATGTGCACACAGGCATGTGCAATCCAAGCAGATACTCAGTGCAGGTGCATTGAGCCCTGTATATACTGTGCATATGCACGAGCACAAGCTCAGCAGGACTTTGGATCGCAGCCAATGAGTTGCTGGAGTTAGCACATTCCTGAGTTACCGTTATTGAGGGCAATGGGACAATGCATGACTGGTTACTGTTATTGGTAACATGTTACTGTTTGGACATTTCCGTATATTTTCACATTTCCACCTATTTCTGTCTGCACATTGTTTACCTTTACCCCACTCACAAGTTTACTTCCTGCCACAACCCACAAAACAAAATGGAAGGCTCAAAGTGGGGAAGGAAAGTGGACCACCTGTGCAGATTAAAAGTGATTGGTTAAATCAGAGTAACCAAGCAATGGACGAAAACCCAGAAGTGGTAGTTAACACGGAAATTGGTAACAGCAAAATGGCAAGTAAGTATTGCTTGGAATTTCAGGCTGCTGGTTGCCTGAATTAGTAATTGGCTCCCAGTCAGGTAGGTGATAAGCTGCTTGAAATGGCAGGTATTACCCATTGGTGGCATATCTATTACCTGTTTTGGCTCTTGTTTGGTAGAGGTGTGCACCAGGGACCCACGTCATTTTTAGTTTTCTTTTTTTGGTTTCATTATTTAAATTTGTCATTTTTGTTTTCATAAATATCAAAATTTTGTTTTTGTTTTTGTGTTAGTTTTCTATTTCCATTGGTTTCAATGGAAAAACACATTTTTACCTTTAATGTTTTTGTTTTACATTATATCTGGATGGGACTTAGGGGGATTGTACCTCAAATTGAAGGCACTATGATTGAGTACCACTTTTTGGAAGGATTGGAAAAAGGAATCAGATTTTTTAAGCAGTTTAATGATGCTATTTTGCAAAAATCTGCTTATACATTCCTGGCTGTAACATCTTTGTCTACCATCTAATTTTGATGGAAATTGGCAAGCATATACCCCTACCCACATCTAATATCCATGCCAACTTTCAGAAGGATTGGATAAAGGGTCCTGGTGGTACAAGCAATTAACCTATAAATGTATGTCTGACTGTAACATCTTTGTAGTCCAACCAGTGTTCATGAGATTTGGCAGAGCTGTATCTCACACCTTCAGGATAATCTCTGCCAAATATCAGAAAGATCTGATAAAGGGTCCCAATTTTATATGCCTGCACAGCATATGCAGAAAATGTGCCTATGCCAGGGATTCTCTTACGTGTCACTGTGGTATAAGATTTGATTGTCATGCCAATTGGCCAGCAGAAATGTCAACAAAATATCCTCATTCTGTGCTGTAACCATCCCAACTTCTCTCCCACACTTGTTACTGGGAAGTTGGAAGCATTTGTTTAGGAAAGAGCCAATAGAGATTCTCTTATGTCCTCTGTCACAGTGCTGCAGGATGTGATTATGATGATAATTGACCAGCCTGGATGTGCAAAACACATCTCTTGATTTATGGGATGATATCCCCAAATTCCCAGTTGTGTCCCTTCTGTGCCTGCCTCGAAGTCACCACTGATTGGTTCTGTAAAGCTGGAAGCATGCATTAATTAGTCAGTGAATGTGTCTGTCAGTCTGTTGGGTTGGTCCTCATTTTCCTTCCTACCGCTTCCATCCCCCTGCCATGCCAGGTGCCCACTTCTGACTGGCACTGCATGTGCTGCTATTTATCTGAATAATGGTCTTCAAGGGGACAACTTCAATTGCTTATAAAATTGGGTCCCTTTATCAAATTGTCCTATAGTTTGGCAGAAATTACAGGGAAGATGTGGGATACATTTCTGCCAAATGTCTTGTAAACAGGTTGGAAAATAAAAATGTTACTTCCTGAAATGTATTTTCAAGTTAATAGCTTATAACATCAGGACACTTTATCAAATCTTTTTTTTAATTTGGCAGGAGTGTTAGACTTGTGGAGAGACATAGTATTTCCAGGTTTCATGAAAATTGGATGAACAATAAAAACCTTGTAGCCAGGAATGTGTATGGAGCTTTTCATAAAATCACAACATTCAAATCCTTCTAAAATTGGTCCCCTTTTTAAAATCCTTTCAATAGTTGGTAGACTTAGTGTTCTCTGCTGGGGGTCCAATATCCCCAAGTTTGATCAGAATTGAATAATAAACAAAAATGTTTTAGCCAGAAATACATATTTCAGTGTTTTCACATTATTTCAAAAGCAAAACTTCATTTTAATTTTTGTTTTCATTATTATTAGTCATTTTTGTTATTACAATAACAAAAAAGAAAAATCTTTTTTTTTTGTTTTTATCATAATAACGTAAATGAAATGCACACCCCTGTTTGGAGTTGGTAAGCCACAGACCTCTACACAGTTGGCACAAACAATTAGCAAACAGTCCATTCACCCAAGGTTTTCAACCCAACAGCATTTCTCAAGGAGTTACTCTGCCTCAGTAATAGTCTCTATTAATGCAGAGTGCAAGCAACCCTACTGGAGCTAAGCCCCCATTTTAGTTTATATCATTTATTAGGTCAACCTCAAGCATTTGTGCAGAGCAACTTGTCAGTAACCTGACTTCTGGCTCTACAGGCCTGTGTTTTGCTCTGGCCCTGCTCCACCGTTGCCTTTGCCTAAACCACAACTCTGCCTGATTTTTGCATCCTGACCTGATTTCATCCTCCTTTTGCTCAGTCCTTTGGCCTCTGATCTCCAAGATTGGTGTTCTTGGATTACTCCTTAGACCCGATATCCTTCCATTCCCATCCAGTCTGGGATAAGGTTTGATAATGAGCTGTTACCTAGTAGCATCATATCTTATATGTGAAGAGCTAGAGCCAGAGTGGTAGTTGGAGTACCTTCAGTTCATAGCCTGATCAGAACCCCATGGCCAATTAACTTTGCCCACATAAACAGAGCCCATGAAGATTTGTGTAAGTCTGAGCAGTATCACTGGATTTTAGAGCTTAAATGGGTACCCAAAAAACTAAGGGCTCATTCACACTTGCAGCAATTATCTGGATTTAAAAAAATTAGTTTTCCTCTAGTTTGCTGTTAACAATGCCAGTTGCATTCACATGAGTGCCATACCGTTTCCAACAGCGAAATAACGCATTCAGATCTTCTTGGAATGCACGCTTACATGCCTGTTCAGTGCGGTTCAATTACAGGAAATTATAGCATGGCTGGGCAGCAGGCTGCAGCCAACTTCTCCCCCAATAAGTTCCTCTACCTCTCCTCCCTGGCTCCGGACCCCATCCCTCACCTGCCTCTGCCTCTTAGTAGTGCTGCAGCAGCGGGCAGCAGCAGCAGCAGGGACACAGAGCCATAGGAGAAAACACTGTTTGTTTACAAACAACTCCTCCCCATGTGATCACGCACATGGGGAGGCTTTCTTTGAAAACAAACAGCGTTATCTCCCAGTCTGATCAATTGGTGTCCCCGCTGTGCTGCTGCTGCTGCATCCCGTAGGGGCAGGAGTAAAACAGCGCACTTGAAAGCACAGTTGCCTTCACATGCTGGACAAGTTCGCACCAGTTAATACCGAATACAATGTCGCTTTCACACTGCTGTAAAGAGTAGATTTATTTCAACCGGACAGCATAAAAGTAGGTTTAACTAGCTTTGAACTGCGGATTACTTAGGTGCAATATTGATGACAATATTTCGAATTAGGGACTTCAGACATGCAAGATACATTTGAATTTTGTAAAATTCGGACACAAACTGAACGTCTGAATGCCAGCTAGGTAAATGCATCAAATCTGCACTACCTGAACCAAAATTGGCAGTTCAAACAATTACCAACACCCAATTGTGTTCTTTCAGGTACCTGGTTTGGTTTTTTGTATGTTTTTTGCTTGGTTGGTTGGTTGGTTGATTCCAATATTTTGGTAATTTCAGTAGTTTGGTTCTATCGTTTTGGCAATACTTGCACTATTACATATGTAAAATTGGCAAAAATGACACAGCTGGATTACTGAAATACCAAAATAACTAAAGTGAAACACCCCCCACAAATAACACACACACACCAAAACCCTCAAAAGGAGTATCTGAAAAATCAGATATGAGTACCCATTTTTAGACAGGTACCTAAAAATGTGGGGGGGAAATACCCATGAATACTAACTAGAACAAAAACTGGTATTTAATTTATTACCCGCAAGTAATACCCACATTTTTTGTTACTACACCGGGTACTCAATGGGTTGCCCAGGTACTAAACAGGTACCTGGAAAGTGGAAACCCAAAAGGTCACTGACTTCTGGTACTGATTTTTCACTTTTCCAGTTACGGATTGGTATATTAGGAAGGAAAACTCAAAAGTCAGGATGGAAAACAAAAATAATTCGGACTGTAAGTTGACTTTCTGGGACTGGAAGTTGTGTTTCCAGGATGGGAAATAAAAAAATAAGCATTAGAAGTAAAAAAATTGTGACAGAAGTAAAGAATTTTTTTTACCAGAAGTCATTCGGTACCAGAAGCCAATTGGTATCAGAAGTCAACCCTGGAACATCAGGTATCCAAATTGGGTCGCAATTGGTACCCAATGTTGTTGGGTTTATTCAGGTACCAGAATTTCAAATACACTGACTTTTGTGGGTACTCCTTTCAACATTATCCACCAACCATTTCAGCTCTATTAGCTTCCCCAGTTTAAAATCACAGAGCTGCAACTGATTTGCGCACCTCTGCTTTAGCGACAGCCTTTCCTTCATAGGAGCTGGACCTATTATTTCTCTTTCACTTCTGTAAACAGTTCCAACAGTTGACGTATCACCAGCCCAGTGGCGAAGCATAAGCTGTAATCATGTTATCAGGCTCCTGTTCCATAGAGTTTTTCCTCACTAACCCATGCCTGACCTTTAATTGATGAACTGCAAAGTAGATCTGATTGTGGGGCCACACAAAGGACTTGCGTCTCTCTGCAGTATCAATTGATCACCCATAAAATTGGAATAAAGCAATGTGAGCCCGCTAGAGCTGATCTAAGAAAACACATTACTTGGGACGTGAAGAGAATGCCATTGGGGGCCGTGGAGTAGTTAGGCTAGTGAAGAGAATGGGGAATGAAAGCTGCTGCTGGCACAGGAAACTAGACAGAATTGGCCATGCGCCTTTCGACAGATTAGAAATGCTTGGGTGAGCTCTCCAAACCCAACAAAGGGTTAGAGTTAAACGAATGGGTCAGAAGTGAACAAACTGACTCAAGAGCCACATGTGACTCTGGTCCCATTGTGGTAAATGGATGTAGCACTCAGAATTAGGAAACTTTGCCCACCCCTGGACTAGATCATATGACATTCACAAAGAATATTTTATTTAATTAATTTATTTATTAACATTTCTATGCAAACCCTTCCCAGAGGGTATGGGAAGCTTACAAATAATAAAAATATTAAAATACAAAACCCTCTAAACTAGGCCTGAAATGAAGTCTTCGGAAAATGTTGGAAATTGCTGTATATTAAGATATTCAGTTTGGGAAGGCTGAATTCTGAAGTTCCGAGGACCAAGGCCATTATTCGGAAAACTTCGGAAACTTCAGAAACTGCTGTGTGCATGGGGGAGCTGAGCTTCTTCTGGAAATGAAACTTAGTGCCATATTTGGTAGGAAGGGGGTGTGGGAGGGGACAATTGAGTGATGGTAAGCCAGATGGCATGTTTTGATTGGCTGGCCAACTCAGATGGTCAGCTTTTGAATTGGCTGGCAGGGCAAAATAAAAGTGTCTCCGCTGCAACCATTTTGTCCATTCTCTTTGGTGAATTTGGCTGCGCTGCATGCTACAGTGCATGCTGCATGCTCCTTCCTCACTGTCAATAACTATTTATGGAGTCACCATCCTGCCTGTCCCCCAAGCCCGTAGCCTAGGCTTCATCTTTCACTCAGCCCTTTCTTTGAAACCCTACATTGACTCTGTTGCTAAATCCTGTCACTTCTCCCTCCATAACATTGCTAAGATTCGCCCTTTTCTCTCTGTCTCATCTGCCAAAACTCTTGTTCATGCTCTGGTCATCTCTCGCCTCGATTACTGTAACCTCCTTCTCACTGGCCTTCCCCGGTCTCACCTTTCTCCCCTCATCTCTGTCCAAAACTCTGCTGCCAGGGTCATCTACCTCGCCAGTCGCTTCGACCATGTGCAGCCCCTCCTCTCTTCGCTTCACTGGCTTCCCCTTCCTGAACGAATCCTGCACAAGCTCCTAGTCTTCACCTATAAAGCTCTTCACAACCTTGCTCCCCCCTACCTCTCTGCACTTATCGCCCTCCATACTCCAGCCCGTGCACTTCGCTCCTCCTCTGTCCCTTCTCTCACCCTTCCACGCCTTCCCTGCTCCCCTAAGCGCCTTCGTCCCTTCTCACTTGCTGCCCCCCATGCCTGGAACTCCCTCCCTGTCCACATCCGCCTTGCCCCCTCCCTTCATACCTTCAAATCTCTCCTTAAAACTCACCTCTTTCGCTCTGCTCTGTCTGACTCTTTATCCTGCTGAGCCACTATTCCTATACCTACGATCGGTTTACCCTTATCCTTGCCACATGGACCTGCCTGCTGTCATTCTCATCGTAACCAAGCCAAGTACGTGCACTTGAGACCTCGCATCTTCATGAATGTTAGACCCCTTGTCTCTCCCTCTGTTCCCCTTCCTAAGTCTCTCCCCCAGCTCCTGTCTCTCAGATTGTAAGCCCTAGGGGCAGGGACCGTGTCTATTTTATTACTTTGTAAAGTGCCAGGTACACTACTGGCGTTATATAAATGTTTGTTATTAATAATAATACTACTACTAATAATAATAATACAGTGCTGCTGGATCTGTAAGTAATCAGCTGCGGGGGGAGAGGGGTACCTGACCTTGCCTGGCCAGGCATGGCATGGCATGGCATGGCATGGCTTGGCCTGGCCTGGCCTGGCCTGGCCTGGCCTGTCCATAGGGCAAATGCTGGGGAATGGGGGTTATGTTACCTTTTACCACGCCATTCAGTTTGTTTGTTTTTTTTAAACTGGGTACCACATTGCTGCCTGCTGCTTGGCTGGCACTTGGCACCATGAGGAGGGATCTCTCTGCCTGGCTCCACTTCTCAAGTTTATTATTATTATTTTATTAGCATTTATATAGTGCCATCGATGTACCTGGCGCTTTACAAAAAATAAGATAGACATGGTCCCTGCCCGGGGGCTTACAATCTGAAGACAGGGGGAGGGGAGACAGGGAAGGGGCAACAGAGGGAGAGACAAGGGATGCAACATTCATGAGGAAGAGAGAACTCAAGTACATGTTTTCGGCTTGGTTACAGTAAATTGGGAGTTTACAGATAACAGGTGGGGGATAATCCTGGGTGGGGATGATTAGCAGGAGTTAGGAAGGGCGGAGAGGAAGTGGTGACTTTTGAGGAGGAACTTGAAGGCGTGGAGGGTGGGGGCAAGGCGGACGAGGGCAGGGAGGGAGTTCCAGGCATGCGTGGCAGCAAGGGAGAAGGGACAAAGGAAGTTGGGGGAGCAGGGGAGGCGTGGGAGGGTGAGGGCGGGGGTGGAAGAGGAGCAGAGTGCTCGAACGGGGATTCAGAAGGTTGTGAAGGGCTTTGTAGGTGAAGACGAGGAGATTGTGGAGAATACGCTCAGGAAAAGGGAGCCAGTAGAGAGAGGAGAAGCGAGGCTGAACATGGTCAAAACGACGGGCAAGGTGGATGATCCTGACAGCCAGGGATCTAACTAGCTTGGGATGGGCCCAGGGACAAGAAATGTCTGTGGGGCCCCCTGCTTCTTTTTTTCTGCCGGCCAGCCTAGAAGCACCTCCCAGCTCAGCCAGCATAGGAGCGCTGGGCTGCTGGTGCTCGGGATTTACTTGCTGTCTGCAGAGTCTGCGGCATGCTGCTGGTGGCCTGCTGCTGGGCCCATCCATTTTCTGGGCTGGCGGTGAGCTGGTCCCACAGTGCACTCTGTCCCTCATGGCTCGCTGCCTGCACTCTGGGGCCTTGTGCAGCCAGCAGCAACAATGCCATTCCTGCCCTGGCCCACCTGACTAGCCCTGGATGCCAGGGGCCGGGCGGGCGGGGTGGAGCAGGCGGGGCCGGCATGGTGCGGGGAGCGCCGGAGTGGGAAGGTTGCCTAGTGGCCGTTACTGCTCTCTTCCTCCAACCCTTCCACATGCCCCTTGACCCCATCCCCTCCTGCCTCCTGACCTCCATTGTTTCCACCGTCTCCCTTCCCTCCTTCACATCATCAGCCTCACCCTTTCCACTGGTTCCTTCCCCTGCACCTTCAAGCACGCCACTGTCTCTTCTGTCCTCAAAAAGTCCACTCTTGACCCCTCTGACCCTTCTATCTACCGTCCTGTCTCACTCCTTCCTTTTTTCCCCAAACTTCATGAACATGCTGTCTACTCTGGCTGCCTCGACTTCCTCTCTGCCAACTCCTCCCTTGACCCCCTCCAATCTGGCTTTCGTACCCTTCACTCTACTGAAACTGCTCTTGCTAAGATCACCAACGATCTTATTGTGGCTAAATCTAATCACCTCTACTCCATTCTTGTCCTCCTTGACCTCTCTGTTGCCTTTGATAATGTTGACCACTCATTTTTGCTGGACTCACTACACTCCCTTGGCTTCCATGGCTCCATCCTCGACTGGTTCTCCTCCTACCTCTCTGACTGCTCCTTCAGTATGTCTCTTGCCAACTCCACCTCCTCCTCCCTTACACTCTTGTTGGTGTTCCCCAAGGCTCTGTCCTTGGTCCTCTCCTCTTCTCTATCTATACCCTGTCCCTAGGCAAACTCATTGCCTTCCATGGCTTCCATATCACCTCTACGCTGATGACACTCAACTCTATCTCTCTACTCCCTCTCTCTCTCCATCTATTCAAGCTCACCTCACCAGCTGTCTCTCTGACATCTCTACCTGAATGTCTCATCGTCAACTTAAACTCAACATGGCTAAAACTGAACTCCTTATCTTCCCCCCCTCATCCTTCCTCTCCTTCCCTGTCGATCTTCATCAATGGGGTCACCATCCTTCCCTTCCCCCAAGCCCGTAGCTTAGACTTCATCTTTGACTCACTCCTTTCTTTTAAACCCTACATCGACTCTGTTGCCAAATCTTGTCGCTTCTCCCTGCATAACATTGATAAGATTCGCCCTTTTCTCTCTGTCTCCCTCTGCCAAAATCCTTGTTCACGCTCTGGTCATCTCTCGCCTTGATTACTGTAACTTCCTTCTCACTGGCCTCCCCTGCTATCCCTTTTCTCCCCTTATCTCTGTCCAAAACTCTGCTGCCAGGGTCATCCATCTCGCGCGTCGCTTTGACCATGTGCAGCCCCTCCTCTCCTCTCTTCACTGGCTCCCCCTTCCTTAATGAATCCTGCACAAGCTCCTAGTCTTCACCTATAAAGCTCTTCCAATCACAACCTTGCTCCCCCCTACCTCTCTGCGCTAATTTCCCCCCATACGCCAGTCCGTGAACTCTGCTCCTCCTCTGTCCCCTCTCTTGCCCTCCCTCATCTCCCCTGCTCCCCTAACCACCTTTGTTCCTTCTCCCTAGCTGCCCCCTATGCCTGGAACTCCCTGCCTGCCCACATCTGTCTCTCCCCCTCCCTCATACACATATCCTCACCACATGGACCAGCCACCCATCATTCTCGATGTAACCAAGCCAAGCGCTTGCACCTGAGATCTCGCATCTTTGTGAATGTTAC
>QEPC01010552.1:193019-206547 GCA_003113815.1 Sphenodon punctatus | reverse complement strand
CTGAGGCAGGGTTCGAGGTTGGCAACCAGGGCAGACAAACAGGCAGCATGGCATGAGAGGCAGTAGGGAAGGCAGGCTGGGACCTTGGCAGGGCACTCAGATAGGCTGGCAAAAACTGTGCAGTGCATGAGAGAGAGAGCCAGTCAGGTAGGCGGGCTGAGATCATCTAGCCAGAGGCCGGTTGGCAGGCTTACAGCTCCCAATGCCACCCGGCAACATGAGGTCAGTCAGATAGGCTGGCTGAGGCCAGAGAGAGAGAGAGAGAGAGAGAGAGAGAGAGAGATAGAGGCAGGGCAGGCACTGGGCATTGGGAGGGAGGGACAGCACCTCAGCACAGCAGCAGCAGCAGCCCAGACTGAGGAGGAGCACGGCCCGAAAGACTGCCCCTGGCATGGGATGGCATGTACCACTGCACCATCAATCCATGTCCACGGGCAGCTGGGTGAATCCCAGCAGCGAAAGGTTGACCTTGATGAAAAGCAACTGCTCCACCAATTTGACCCCCAGTCTCAGGCAGTGCAGCAAACAAATGTCCCCTGCCATAGAGAACAGCCGCTCGCTGGGGACACTCGCTGGTGGGCAGAACAACAGACCCTTGGCCACTTTGGACAGGGCTGGCCACATGTCCCTCCGAGAGCTGTGTCTCCACCATGTTCTGCCCTTCCCATCAACACTGTTAGTGGTGGTGCAGCAGCAGCAGCAGCAGCAGCCATCTGAGGCCCAGAAGCATCAGTGTACCATGGAGGAGCTGCGGTGGGGACAGCTGCAAAGTCCATAGGTGGCTGCAGGACGTGGAGGGTGGTGTGACTTTCAACTGAAAACCATGCACGTCTTGGGGGAAATAATTGCGCTTGATGTACAGCCCTTCTCGGTGGTTGGAGACTTGGGGTTTAGGCACCTGATTGTGTTCTTGGTCCCCCAGTTTAAGATGCCCTTGCACACCACACTGAGTCGGCAGGTGGTGCCAGCCTTGTACCGGGTTTTAAAGAAGCAGGTGAGGGAGCAGTTGGCAGGGGCTGGGGTGCCACCGTCCACTTCACCACAGGCCTGTGGTTGAGTAGAAATGCACAGCACACCTACCTGGCAGTGACGGCGCACCGGTGACAGGACCCGGAGGCAGCATTTGGGAGTGGCAGGAGGGGTCCTGAAGCAGGGTATAGGTGGGCCCCGCTTCAGGCGGAAGTCATGGACATCCCCCACATTTCTCGCAACATCTAGGCAGCCCTGACTGCCATGGTGAGGGAGTGGGTCACGCCAGGTGCACCCATCACCAACGGATGCATGGTGACACACAACGTGGCCAACATATTGAGGTCAGTCCACGAAGGGGCTTCAATAGCATCCCTTGCACTGCACACACCCTTCACCTGGTGGTCAGGGATGCTCTGGGATTGGGGGAGAAGGGGAGAAGGGGATTGGGGCAGGCACCCTTAGCTCCCTGATCGAGTGGGGGAGGAAGGTGGCCGGTTTCTTTAACCAAAGCATGAAGGGCTGCAACCTCCTCCGGGAGAAGCAAGGCATCCCTTGAAGTGCCTCGCTATGGCATTGGTGAGACCTTCCCATGCTTCACCACCTTCTGGCACAAAGTGCACTGCACCTCCCTGGGATCATCCGCCCACACCAACTTAAAATGTGCCCAGACAGAGGATTTTTTGCCCCCTTCTGCCTTTTGGCCTGCACTGGGTGATGCACTGATGACAGCGCTCCTGGGAGGGGCAGAACATGGTGGCGGCACAGCTCTCAGAGGGATAGCCATCGCCTCCGCACCAGACATCTCCTCCGCAGGACTAGTTTCTGCCTGGCTGTCCCCAATCAGAGTGATGTCCCCCCACAAAGGGGAGTACTGGGACCCTGAGGCTGATGGACTGCCCACCATGCTGCTGCCACTCTCCCTGTGCCCGCTATTGCTGCTGCTGCTGCTCCTCTCCCTGCTGCCATTGCCTGGGGATCAGGTCCTGCCTCTAGAAGCAGGGGTGGGATCCACCAGCCCTGGATCTCTGGGGATCACCTCAACAATGGGGGACATTGGTGGCCCTTGAGGAACATCCGACCCCGAAGCACCTGCTCCTGCAGCCGCAGCAGAGACAGTCACAGCCTCCTGGACTGCAGGCCTTCCAGTGCCCTGCATGGCAGTGGAGGATGCTGGCAGGAGCTAACGCCGAACCACACCCCAGCTAGTGCCACTGCTGAGAGCCTCTGAAGCCTGACTGCCAAAATCAGGCCTTTGCAGTTTTGGGCGTGGTGATGGGCTCAGGCTGCTGCTGATGCCTGCCACTCCACTGGCACGGCCCCTGCCACCTCTGCCACGTGCCCCATTGCCTGAAATACAGGCAGCAGACTGGCCTCTCCTGCTTTCCTTCTCCATTTTTCCTTTCCAAATTATGCAGAGGAAGATATTATATATGTTTTATTTATTTATACACAATTTGAATATGATATATATATCTACTACACTAACTCTATCTGCTATTAACTATTCTAAAACCTATGAAACTAAATGGAATATTATCTAATATCTACAAAGGCCTAGTCCTACAAACACACTATGAAATATTAAAACTGAATCACTACACGCTATCTCTATCTATCTCTATAACTAAGCTAACTCCTACAACTATCTGTCTATAGTAACTATCTAAGATCTAATATCTACCTATATATATATATATACACACAGGGATGGAGGAGGTGGACACAGACATGTCAAAACAAACAACACAGGGAGGGGGTACAACACTGAAATGAAAGCTAATCAATCTAGTGCTACTCTAAATAAATCCAAAAACAGGGGAAGGGAATCAGGGATGGAATATATACAGGGAGGAGGGAAGGATTCAGTGCAGGGTAGGGAGAAAGAATACGGGGAGGGGTAAAAAAATAAAAAGAACACCTAAACCTATCTAATCTAATTTAAAGAATAGGGATGGGCAAACAGAAAGCCATTGGGACGTTCGGTCATTCGGTTCGAAACCCGAGTTCGGGTTCGGCTGTTCGGTTCGGCGGAGTTCGGTTTGGCCGAATTCGGCCAAACATTCAAAAAAGTGCTATCAGTACCAAAACCGATTTTTTCTTGGTATTGGTATTTTTGGCCCTGAAACCACCCTGGTGTCCACTCCTGGTGCCAGGAAGTCTGCTCCTCAGCTGCCTCTCCCTTCCAGTCATGTTTTTCCCGCCCAAAGTCACATTTTTCCCACCCCTGAACTCATCTGAACTCATCTGAACTTTTTTGAACTGTTCGGAAGTTCGAGCGTTCAGTTCGGAAGTTCGGTTCGGTCGTCCGAACAGGCCGAGTTCGGGCCAAACTCCAAACTTCCGAACCACGTTTGCACATCCCTACTAAATAAATGAAACTATGGAGGTAAATGTGTGCAAATGGGTGAAATAGGAGAAGGATGACAAGTGAGGAGAAGGAGAAGGATGGCAATGGAAATAAGAGAAGGATGGCAATCGATTGGGAGGTACACAAACTGCTGGGAGAGGGAGACTTCTGAAAACACCTGCTGACAGGATCAGTGGCTGGCTCAGAAGGAATTGGAAGGGGGGAGGGCAATGACTTTTGTTACTTGCTGCGCCTGCCTTACCACAAGCCCCATTGGCTCCGTGAAGCCTGGCCCGTGGCCAATCGCAGATTGTGAAGCCAGTGGTCTGAGGAAAAGAGGGATGGTGATTGGGTAGGCTGACTGCTAGTCCAAGCCTCTGTCTCCACCCCTGGTGCCAGGAAGTCTGCTCCTCAGCTGCGCCCCCATCCCTGGGCAATCCAGCCCTGTTTTTTCCTCCCGAAATCATCCGAACAGGGCCAAACGCGGCCGAACTGTTCGGGGCTTTGGGTGTTCGGTTTGGCCGTTTGGTTCGACCATCTAAACAGCCAAGTTCGGGCCGAACACCGAATGGCCAAACCGTGTTCACACATCCCTACGTCCCCTGGCCATCATATAGATTCAGTCACAAGGACTCCTGTTTATATTCAGCTGTAGAGAGTCAGGTTAGTCTAGTGATTTGATTACCAGCTACAGACTAAGGTTTATTTCCTGGTTCAGTCAAGTTCTGGGGCAGGGGGAGTGACTTATGAGGGAGGAGGTGTGGTTTGCAAGACAGGCTAGGGCCACAGCAATTAATCCCCCCCCCCACCCACACACATAAATTAAGCACTAAGGAAAAGGTCATCCTGCCTTGGAGCAAGGGGTTGGACTATATGCCCATAAGGTTCATTTCAATCCTACAGTTCTATGACTTTGTCTTGATTCTGTGTTAGTCTTGTTTCCTATCAAAAGAAGGCTAAGGTGATCACTCTGTCTGTGTGTGTGTGTGTGCGTGCGTGCGCTTGTGTGTTCCATCACTCCACTTTTTAACTCTTGGACCCAATGACCAGTTTCAGCCATACTTGGTAGAGGGTCAGAAGGTTCAGAGCAAAGAGGAAATGGGTAGCCCATTTGGTACTTGCAGGTAATAACAAATTTTTCAAGTGTTTGGGTACATGTTCAAATACCCAAATACTGGTTCAGGTACCATTCAGGTCCAAAAATGCCAGGCATTTTTGTTTCTGGGTAACCAATTTACCATTTTCTGATCAGAAATCAGGATGAAATCCTGGGAAAATCAGAATGGTAATCCGAACTTTGTTATCGAACATCAGAAATAATGGTTCTGGAAGTTTGAAATTTGGTACCAGTAGTCACAAGATCAGAATGAAAAATGTTTTTTTGGTCAATTGGGTACGTTTTTGTCTACTGTTTGGATACCTAATAATGTACAAAATTGCTGGGTCGAACTGAATACCCCAGTTTCAACAGGTATTTCATCTCTAGTTCAGAGCTAGTTAAGAGCTAAGGATGAACTCAAAATTTCAAATCATTAGATGCACCTGGAGAGGAAAAATGAAAAATCCCATAGGCTTACATAGTGTTATTCACCATCCCTATTTCCCCTCCCCAGGAAATCAGACTTCGTTAGTTTTAATGATTGCTACATGGAATTACTTGTTGCCCATGGGGTTTAGTTGGGGAGGTGAGGCAGGTTTAACAAAATCAAAGCTTTCCAAAGGAAGTGAGACATTTTGATTGCAGCCTGTTGAATCATGTCATTAAAACTCTGCTGACAGTGTTGTTGCAAACCAGTTGGTTTGATCAGAGTGGCTGAAGAAAGGTGAAAGTGCAATCTGATTTTATAAACTGAATTTCCTTGTAGCATGTGGCAAACAAAAAGAAAGGTCATCAGGTGTGGTTTAACGAGAAGATAGAACCTGAGTCCGTGAGCAAAGAACCATACATCATAGCACTAGATGTTCAGTGCAGATATAACAATGGAATAATAGCTAGCACTCTCAGAACTGCCTTTTCCCTTATGTTCTACCACCAACACAATTCCTAAGGTCAGCTGTAGGTGCCGTCTCAAAAGTTCCATCATTGCATTGTCTCTATACATCAAGGGTGTGAAGACAAGTATTCTTGGTGGCTGCCGCACAGCTCCAGAACTCCCTTCCTTGGAGACTGAACAAAGCCTGAAGCTGAATATTTTCCAGACCTATCCATCTATTTCGAGGATCTATTTGGAAGACCTGTCCATTGGGCTAGGCATTTTTTAATAATAATAATAATAATAATAATAATAATTAATAATAAAAGATTTAATATCCCACCCCTCCTGCCACAGGCAGCGTGGGGCATCTTACAATAACATAAATCAACAATTATAAAACCATAAAATTATAAAAACATATCACTCCCCCCCAATCCCTCTCCTTCCCACCCTCTACCCATCTCCCCCACCAAATGCCTGACTAACAGCCAAGTCTTACAGCTTTTAAGGAGGGAAGGTCCGGGGCCAGATTCATCTCCACTGGATGGGAGTTCCACAGCTTTGATGTGGCCACCGAGAATGCCCTCTCCTGCGTGGCCCCCTGGAAGATTCGGGGGACCACAAGAAGGGCATCCCCTGATGACCGCAGGGGCTGGTCTGGTACCTGGGGGGTGAGGCAGTCCAGCAGATAGACAGGGTCCAGACTGTTTAGGGTTTTATAGGTTAAAACCAACACCTTGAATCGGGCTCGGAAGACTATCAGCAGCCAATGCAGAAAACGGAGCACTGGTGTAATGTACTCCCGATGGCCCAGTTCCACCAAAAGATGGGCCGCCGCATTCTGCACCAGCTGCAGCTTCTGGGGCGTCACCATGGGTAGCCCCACATAGAGTGTGTTACCATACTCTAGTCTCAAGGTGATGAAAGCATGGATGATGGTGGCCAGGCCGGAGTCTGAAACATACGGCCTAAGTCGGTGTACCAAATGTAGTTGGCAAAAGGCACTCCTTTCCACAGCCTCCACCTGAGCATCCAGGTGGAGCTGTGCAACGAGGAGCACCCCCAGACTCTGCACCTGGGGAACCAATGGAGGACAGACCCCATCAATGATGGGGGCCATTAACTCCATCACCTTACCCACCAGCATCACCTCTGTCTTGCCGGGATTCAGCTTCAGTCGATTAGCCCTCATCCAATCCCCCACAGCCATCAGACACCAAGTAAGCACGGAGACTGCAGGGACTGGGTTTATTGAAGGAGAGAGGTATAGCTGGGTGATGACAGCATATTGGTGGCACCGTACGCCAAACCTCCTGTTCACCTCACCGAGAGGCTGCATAAACAGGAGCATAAGTTTGAAATCTATTGAGATAAACTGACTGATCCGACTTTGAGAAAGAACTTTGTATTGCTACGCTTTCAGCTGTACAGTTCAGCAGTCACTTTGGGACGATATACGGTAAACCCTATGAAAAACGAATTTGCCCCTGTACAGCACGGGAAGTAGAAGACTTGCAGCACGTTTTACTTAAGTGTCCCCTTTATGAGACCATAAGGCAAGTTTGGATAAGACCTTTGTGAAAAGGGAAAGAATATCTATCATGTTGTGATAGAATAGTATTGTAATTGACCACGGCTGTGGAGAAAGAGATGAGAATGGTAGCAACATTTGCCTTCCATTTGCCTCATTTATACTCTTATGCCACCGCTTTCTCGCGGACTCTTGCGGCTACAAGAGTCCGCGAGAAAGCGGTGGCATAAGAGTATAAATGAGTATTTTCTGTACGAAAGCTGGTAGCCCACTGTACATGTAATATTTGGGCAGCTTATAAACTGTCTTTTTAGTATTGTTTAATTATTTGTTTATTTTTAGGTGTTTTGTTTTGTTCTGTTTGATTGGTGGCCATGGCGAAAGCAAGTGCCTTAATAAACTTACTTACTTGCTTACCCTACCATAGTTTGCACCGGATATCTCCTAACCGACCACCTCTCTTACACCGCCCCCCTGTCCCTCCAACTGTGGCTGATGCTGCACGGAATACCCGTCCGAAACAAAGTTAGCCAAGATAGGCCATGACTGAAGGTCCTGTCAGCTTTCCGTAGTGCCCTCGAGATCGGCGGCACAATCCAAGACTAATTCCTGAATAGTTGTTACTTTATTAGCCACCGATCTCGCATTCAACAGCAGAAGTGAAGGGTCACGGGTCCTCTGATCTCGATTCCCCTGTCCAGCCGCTAAGGGATGAGTGAGCGGGACCTGCAACAGGCACCTGTCCCGCTTCACTGGTCTCATACCACCCCATTTGGACCCATATCTCCCCCATCCCATCATGACCCCAATGGCTGTGCCCCCCCGGTGCAGTCCCCCAGCCCCACCTCTGGCCATTCTTCCCTGGCAGCAGGGGAGATCACCCCCACCCTCATACCCCATACCCCCTCTGCCACAGAGGGACAACCCCCCCTTCCCCAAGGACTGCACCACTCCCTCACACCAAGGGGGTCAGTCCTTCCCCCCAACCCAGTTCCCCTGTCCCTCCCCCATATAAAACAAACATTCCATCCCACCAACCCCCACGTCCCAATCCCAAAATACAAATACCTCCGCCCTAGCCTGCTTGGACCTCGGTAAGGGCAGCTAGCGGCTTTTGACCCAGCTGGGCCAGAAATGTGTCCCTGAGCTCTGCCCCTCCAACAGGGGGAGGGGTCCGATGTTACCTGGGGCCAGGCAGCTCGGGTCTTGTTAGGCAGACTGGGTGTCCTGGGGGATGGGTGTCCGCTTTGCAGAAGAACATCCAGGAGCCACTGCCACTAACTGGCCACCAAACGGCCTCCAAATGGTGGAAGCCCTTTGGTCTTTGCCCTTCAGGCCCCAAGCCCTGACAGCTCGCAGCCCTTAGATAGTTACCTGCGGGATAAACAGGTGCACCAAATGAGTAGAAGCCTTCCCCCACGCCTCTGTGTGACAGACTGATAGCCAACCCCCTTCAGGCCCCAGGCCCTGGCAGCTCACAGCCCTTAGATAGTTACCTGGGGGATAAACAGGCAGGATCAGGACATGGGGTGCAACTTTATGGATATTTTATATACTTATGGAACTTTAGAATTATGGAACTCCCTTCCCCTTGGAGGCTCATCATCTAAGCCCGAGCCTGTTTATCTTCCAGATGCACTGTAAGACCTTTCTGTTTCACCAGGCATTTGGCAGGCAGGGATAGGGTTTGGGGGAGATTTTGGATAGGAGTTTTTAATTGGTTTTATTTATCTCATTTGTGTAGTTTTAAGTGCATTTTAATGTATTGTAACCTACCTTGAGATATGGTGGGATAAAAAAACCACTAATTGATTTAATAAATATTTATATATTTTATATTGTTTTGGTTGGTTTTATTTTTATATTTTATATTATTTTCTTATGTTGTTACCCACCCTTCAAGGAAGGGTAGATTAAAATTAAAATAAATAAAATCAACTATGATGGGACGCAGGGAAGTTCTACTGGTTGGCAGACACATCCACCCAAAGGCAGTCCCCAACCTTTGGCATCTTTTGATTCCAAGTTACTCGGGAGTAGACCCTTTGACAGCTAGAGCTGTTGGCTCTCCTGGGCCATGTCAGGGAAGTTCCCAAGGTGGGACTAACTTCGGTCGAGTTACCTTGATTTACACCAATGTCAGCAAGATCACAGTGCTAATAGCCACGAGCAACACTTAAAAAGGCTGTAAGCCAACTTTTCCACCTCTCTCTTGATAAATGACAGAGGGAATTGTGAGCTCCAGAGAGTCCTGCAAGCACAAAGCCTCTACAAAGATTCATTAATACTCAGCCAAGGCACTTTTGCTACATGTTTCCTTATGGTTCATTTTAGCAAACTAGATTGATAAAGCAATTAATTTTATGCCTTGAAAAGGGAAAGGCAAGAAGGGAACAAAATTTCTCTATGGCCCTTTTTACACAGGCACTCTAACACTGATAAAATGGGTGTTCCATTTTATTATACATGTTTCCGGGCTCCAGGTGTGCACTATGGGTGCCCTGCAACATGTTTAATAAAATGAAACATGCATTTTATCAGTGTTAGAATGTCTGTGTGAAAAGGGCATGTATTGAATCTGCCAGGTGACTGCCAGCATGCTTGGTTCACAGAGGTTGTTGGGTTGGTCCCAAAATTAAGAGATGGAAACAAAGTAGTTCAGAGGATCTCTTTCTTTTATTAAACTAACTTTTGTTGGGAAGAGAAGCATTCGGGACACCCAGGCTCCTTCCTCAGGTACGTAAAAAGTCAGAATTCTAGGCAATGCAAACTCCAGGACAGTTATGTATATAAACTCAATCACTTGGGAGGGAGCTGTTATAGGGAAGGCCGTTAGCATTTCAAACATTTAAATACAATAAGGGGTTTAAAAATAACCAAATGACAAACAAAATGAATTCAGGCTATGTACAGAGAAAACAAGAAGTACTTGGGAAGTTTTAGGAGGAAAGGGGGTTAGCATTTCAAAACATTTAAATACAGTGGGGTCACTCCTATGCCCTGTGTGTGCCGCTCAGTACGCGCTCACCCCCATTACGGGGGCATTGTGCCACACGTAAACCATGCAGATTGCATGCAGAACCTGTGCGCAAACTGCGAGCAATCAGTTTGGGATTGCAGCTAATGAAGGGAACACAGCAGTTACAGACATAGACAGCGATCCAGCTCAGTCCTACCATCAGTGCAAGGTCAACAGCAAGCGAGCGGGAGCAGGGGGGGTTCATAAGCCAGCAGAAGCAGAATTCCACCGGCAAGATGGCTACACCCCTCTGATGGAGTGATAGCCATGCCCCCTGCGCCCTCAGTATGAAAGGGGGCACAGCTTGCAGAAGGAGTTCCCTACCCCTTGGGCATGCCGCACCGGGGATGGGGGACCACCACTGTGGAACAGCCCACCAGCCCCCCTGTGGCAATATGAAAAGTCGCTCCAGTGCAGCCTTACTCCTGCTCAGAGCAGGAGTAAGGCCCAAGCAGCCATAGGTTCACAGGTACCGGCCACCTGAAGATTCAGGAGCTTCTGCACCCCCACCCGGCCAGCCCCCCAAACCCCACAGCATTCACCCCGGAGTGGTGACCTGGCTCCAGTCTGAGCACCACGACCATAGCACATGGAGGCGGAAGGGGCGGGGCCTGACCATGGACTGTACAGGTCTCCCTCCTTCTAAGGCTAGTGCTGCGGGGCTTGGGGTCTGGCCAGACAGGGGTGCAGAGGCTCCTGTGACCCCAGGGGGCCTTCCTGTTGGTCTGAGGCCCTTTTCCTGCCACTCATGGACGTTGTTCCACCCCAACTCACTCCCTGTCCTCTGCATGGAGCTGTATGGAGCACTATAGCTGCCAGCACCCAAGAGACATCCACCAAAGCAGCTTTCCCCTGTGCAGGGAAATAGTTGGATCACGCTCGTAAACAGCAGTCTGTCTGTTACATATTTCTATAGTGGTTTAAGAGGTTCAAAATTTTATTTAGGCCTTTGCTTTTAATAACCAACAGGGTTATGAATTTTAGTTTGGACCCCAGAAATCACTATAGAAAAATGTAGGAGATATTGTGCTGTTTACATCTATACCTGCAGTGTTCATCTTGCAGTTGTTCAGCAGCAGAGCCATTGCTGGTGGTATCTAAATCATAAATAATAAATAATAACAATTGTATTTAAATGTTCTGAAATGCTAACTACCTTTCCTCCTATAATTTCTTTTCCTACATCTCCCTCAAAGGTGCTTGCTACTATAAAATCAAATCAGATTTATTCCAAACAGCCGAAGCCCTACAAAATTACAATATAAAATTAGAATTAGAAAAACAGGCTCATACAAAAAGAAACAAGTATCCATAGCAAAACAAAGAAACCTCTCAACACAAAGAAACATTTTCTTTAAATTTAGCTGTCTTACAGAAATAGCAGTTTTTGAGCCTCCTCCAGGTCCCACAGAGTTAGTAGGTATTTCAATTGCTGAGACGGATTACAAAACATTTTAGTACCCAAAAGAGGGAGAATCCACAACTTCCTTAAGTTCTCAGTCAAAGAGCATTCCAGTGTGTGCACCAGGACCTCCTGTCATTTTTTGTTATCATTATTAAAAACTGTCATTTTCATTGTTGTTAGTAACGAAATGTTGTTTTACATTATTGATGTTGTTATTGGTATCACTATCGATTTCAAAGAAAGATTTTGGTATCGATATCATTGTTTTGATATCATTTTGGTATCATTATCACGCGGAACCAGAAATGTTACCAAAACCAGAAACTGTACTTCGATTTGCTGTGAGTGGTTGACTGGTTGTGGGTCATTGTGACTGTTTGACTAGCTGTGTGTTGTACTGTGTTTGTGTTGTGTCTATGTGAGGATGGAAGGAAGCAGAAAGAAGTCCCTGAGGAAGGTCAAGGTGGAGGTCAGAGGAAGTCATGGAGGAGGAAGAGGCTCAGGCTGGACCATCTGATGAGGTAGTGGAGGTGGGTTCCTCACTAGAGCAGGAGTAGGGCAGAGGAGGTGCCACTGCCAGGTTTGAAACATTTGTTTTTCTTTATTTATAGTGTTCCATAGAACTTTGAGGAGGGAGTGACAAGAAGAATACTATCCTTTAGAGAGATCTGTCAGGCATGTGGGCTGTCAGGTGAGTGGACTGGGTGGGCAGGTGGGCAGTCAGGCATGAGCAGCAGTGGCACCCCAAGACATTTCAGGGTCTCAACTTGCAGACAATAGGGGTGTGAATCAGGGCCCAATGTTGTTTTTCATTTTTTGTTATCATTTTTGTTATTAAAATGTGTTGTTTTCATTTTTGTTAATAATAAAATATTGTTTTTCATTATCATTGTCATTATCGATACCGATTTCAAATGAAGATTTTGTTTTTAGTATCGTTATTCGTATTGGTATACACACAATATCTAGTTTTTTATTTATTTATATATATATTAGGGGTGGGAATACCGGTTCACCTGGTATCCAATATTGCCGGTTTTATGCAATACTGAATCTAATCCAGTAATCTGGTAATACCGGCATATCGGCATACCGGATCTTTTTCATGATCCGGCGTACCGGTGTACCAGGTTACCAGATATTTAAAATTGCTGAAGGTGGCAGTTGGCACCTTTTTGTTATGCAAGAGTTTGTTTGTCCCTCCCTGCCCCCTCCCTGAGGTGCAAATGGTTACATTTTGTGCCTTTTTTAAACATGCCTTCGATTGGTTGACTTTTTTGAATTCAAAAAAGTCATCCAATCCTGAAGGTTTCCTATGGGGTATGGGCACTTGACTGGCTGATGGTTCTGGCCAATAATCTTGGTTTTTTTCTTTCTTTTGGGGGGACCTTCTGGAGCTTGTGCTTGGCCAGTCATTTTGCAGCAGGCTTGGAGACTGAAAGGATCCACAGACTGCTGGAAGTGTGCATGCGTGCAACTGTTGGTAAGTTTGGGGTTCCCTCTTCCGTAGTACTAGTAGAGGATCCCCTTGGTGCCCTTAGCAAGGGGGATGGGGAGGGTAGTACCTGGGCACTGGGTACCCCTAGACTTAGGGATAGCATGGGGGGGGGTGATTTTAGCCTACAGGACATGTGCTGTGTGGGGGCTGGGCAGCATGGTGTGCAAACTGGGCATGCCATGATGAGAGTTTCCACTGGCACAGGGGGTGGGGAATGGTGGCCTTGCCACCATGGTGTGTGTGTTTGTCTCTAGCCCTGTCTTGTTTTGGGGTGTGGGGGTGCCCACTGCCCTGCTTTTGGTGGGGCAGCACTATGGCTGCTTGTGATGTGCAGCACTATGGCTGTCTTGTCTGTGGCTTTTGGAGCTGAGCCAGTGGGGGATGGGATGTGAGAAAGCTGGCTGTCTGGCTGTGCCCACTTGTTTTGGGGTTTGGGGGTGCCCACTGCGGTGCCCACTGGCTGGTAGGGCTGATGCGGCAGCAGCTGTTACCGCTCCACGATTCCATTCCTAAACCTCAGCATCCCAGGTTGCGCCTCGCAGAATTTCGCGCGATACTCCGAGATTCTGCATTTTTTTCGCTACAAGAATTCGGGGAAGCACATGCGGGAAGACACGGCCAGGGGGGGATGCCGGTGTTGGGGAAGCACATGGGAAAAGACACGCAGGAGGCTGAGCCTCGGGAACATGCCCGGTAGCCGCGGAAGCGCAGAATCCGCCGCCGAGCCCGGAGCAGGGAGGGGAGGGGACTCGGTGTCGGGGAAGCACATGCGGGAAGACA
>QEPC01010552.1:171410-192218 GCA_003113815.1 Sphenodon punctatus | reverse complement strand
GGGTGGCGGAAACATGATACAATTACCAGATAACCACAAAGATTCCGCGGACCACGGAAAGGGGAGTTGGCGCCGCTTATTATGGGAATCCGCACAAGTTTCACTTCCGTTCGCCAGTTCCGATGCCGCGATACCATGAACGACAAACCGCAGCCGCAGCCCTCGGAAAGCTGCCTCTGTCGTACTGTGCCACGATGTGCAGAATAGGGGTTTCCGTCGGTAAAAGCTGCAGCGGCGGTATGCCGCTACAGCCCTACTGGCTGGTGTGTTCTGTGGTGGGTGGCATGCTTTTAGGAAGCTCTGCCAGTGTGGGTTGGGGAGAAAGGTGGCTTGCTTGTGTTGTTAAATTGTGTTAACTTGTTTTGGGGTGCAGGGGGTGCCCACTGTGGTGCCCACTGGCCTGTGTGTTCTGTGGTAGGTGGCATGCTTTTTGGAAGCTCTTCCAGTGTGGGTTGGGGAGAAAGGTGGCTTGCTGGTTGCTTTCTTGTGTTGTTAAATTGTGTTCACTTGTTTTGGGGGGGGTGTCCACTGGCCTGTGTGTTCTGTGGTGGGTGGCATGCTTTTTGGAAGCTCTGCCAGTGTGGGTTGGGGAGAAAGGTGGCTTGCTGTGTGTTTGCTTGTGTTAACTTGGCTTGTGTGTTCTGTTCAGGTGGGGCCTGTGTGCAGCACTATGGCTGCCTTTTCTGAGGGGGGATGGGATGTGGGAAAGCTGGCTGCTTGGCTGTTCCCGCTTGTTTTGGTGCTTGTTTTGGGGTTGTTTTGTGCCCACTGCGATGCCCACTGTGTTAAATTGGCTTGTGTGTTCTGTTCAAGTTTGGGGGTGGGGGGGTTCCCCGGTAGCTAGGCCAATGGTGGGGCCTGTGTGCAGCACAATGGCTGCCTTTCTGAGACTTTTTGGAGCTGGGTCAGTGGGGGATGGGATGTGGGAAAGCTGGCTGCCTGACTGTGCCAGCTTCTTTTGGGGTGTGGGGGTGCCCACTGCGGTGCCTGAACTATTTTAGTTGGTGTCTAGGTGAGGGTTCCTAGACACCAAATTTTAGTTGGTGTCTGGGTGAGGGTTCTATCCTATAAGACTGCAGTGCAAAGGCAATTGTGCCTCTCCTCTACCATCAATCTTCTATTTGCTCAACTAAACACTGGATTTTTTGTCTGAGGCTTTTCGGAAATTGAGCCAGTGGGGGATGGGGGAAAGCTGGCTGCCTGGCTGTGTCTGCTTGTTTTGTGTGTTCGCTCTGGCTTGGGGGTGGGGGTGGGGTTTCCCCAGTTCCAAGGCCAATGGTGGGGCCTGGCAACTGTGCACAACACAGTGCATTAAAATATATTTTTTCTTTTTCATCCACCAGCCACTGGACTGTGTTGGACTGTGCAGTTGGCAACGTTGGACGTAACGTGCTAGTAGCCGGCTGCGGGTAAGCGAGCGTTGATTGCATCACTCACTCACACCACACCACACCTAACCCTACCCGCTCTACCCCACCTCTACCATAACCCACTCTCTCTACCCACCCCATTCACTCTACTCTTCTGTACTCTGCCCACACCCCTAGCTCTACCCACCCCCTTGCCCTACCCCAACTCTACCCCCACCCCCTAGCTCTACCCCAACTCTACCCTACCCCACTCACTCTACCCACACCCTTTCCCTACCCCACTTTTACCACACACCCCTAGCTCTACCCACCCCATTCACTCTACTCTTCTGTACTCTGCCCACCCCCCTAGCTCTAAGTGTTGCACTGAGCACTGCCTTTGTGAGGTCTTCTCCCAGTCATGCTGCTCCTGCCCACAACCACGAAGAAGATCACATCCTGGGTATGGTCTCATTTTGACATCTGGGAGGAAGACCATGCAAAGGCAGCGTGTGCATACTTCCATGCCAAGGTCAGTTGTGGTGGCTCCGATCCGATGAAATGGGGCACCTCTGGCCTTAGAAATCACTTGGAATGGCACCACGGGCACCTCTGTGATCCCAAGGGGTCCCATTCCAAGCGACCGCATGGGGAGGTGGCAGTTGTAGAGGTTGTGGGCGATAGTTCCCCGGAGGAGGAGCCCTCTTCCACTCTCACTGAAACTGCTACCGCTGGGCCATCTCATGACGGTGCTGAAACCACCCCCCGGCCGCAGAAGATGCAGAGGAAGAGTGCTAGCCACTCATCCCAGCCCACTGCTTCCCTGTCATCATCCTTCCAGCAGACTGTAACTGCACTCTGGGAAAGGAGGCAGCCATTTACACCCAGACACCCCCGGGCTGTGGCCATCACCAAGGCAATTGCAGAAGTGATTGCCCTGGATGAGTGGCTATTCAACCTTGTTGAGGGTGTTGGTTTCAAGTGGCTGTTGAATTTGCTAGAGTCACGGTACAGTGTCCCTTGTCAAAAAACCTTCCACTCAAAGGTTATCCCATCTCTGTATGGGAGGGTGAAGTCCCAGCTCCTTGCGGAGTTCTCACGTATGGAGGGGGCCATGGTACATTTTACCATGAACCTGTGGACTAGCCAGAGTGCGGTCCATGCCTATATGTCGCTGACCACACACTGGTGTCAGATGTCACCAGTTGCTGTCACCAGTGCAGCAAGGAGGCACCAGCAGCAGCACTGGAGGAGTGGTGACCTCTGGAAAGACACGCCGGGCATTGCTTCATGCCCAGGTGTTTGACAGGGAGCACAAATCAGACCAAATCCTCAAGGTGATAAACTCCATGCTGGGTAGGTGGACCCACGCTGAGGGTTCTAGCTTCGATGTCGGTTACTTTGTAATCAATAATGCCCATAATATGGTTGCAGCCGTCATTTGTGGTGGCTACACCCACATTCGCTGCGGTGTGCACATTCTGAAACTGGTGGTTCAGAATGCCTTCACTGGGACCAAGGCCATCAGAGTCATCCTTGGAACTGCCAGGAAGATTTCCGGTTAATTCCACCGGTCAGTTTCAGCCAGTTTCACTGTGAGAGAAGCAGGAGGAGTTGGGCTGATTCAGGATGTAGTTATAAGGTGGAACTCCACCTTCACCAGCTGATTCAGGATGTAGTTATAAGGTGGAACTCCACCTTTTTTATGCTACTATGACTCCTGGAGTAGAAGGAGGTCCTGCATGCCCTATGCTTGTTGTGGAGCACTGGGGCAACACCACTGTCCGGGGAGGAGTGGACAGCGGTGGAGCAGCTGACACAGGTTCTGGAGCTGTTTCACATTGGCACGGTAGAGCTCAGCTCGGAGCATTCCAGTCTGTGCCAGGTGTTACCGCTTTTAATGATCCTGCAGTGATGAATGCAAGCCTTTATTTCTCATGCTGACCTTTGTGAGTCTGTGAAGGCGCTGATAGTGGCATTGGTCGATGAACTTAAAAGATGTTTCGACGCCTTGCTAGGAAGTCAACCACATTTCATGGCAGTGCTACTCAACCCATGGGTTAAGAGAAAATTTGCTGCACTCATTGTTCCCTTCACGAGCTACAGGGCTGAGCTCGTCAATGAGGTGCGGCAGTATTGCCAAGTGGAGCGGTCCCCGCAGCATGGGGCAAGTTCTACTGCTCCTACAGGGGTTGCAAGTGTGGGCCAGTCCTCCATGACTCTTTCAGGGCTGTGGGAATGGGTGGAGGAGGATGCAGGACCTACATGTGAGCCGGAGGAACAGGATATTGCAAACTCTTATGTTTCGTAATATCTTGCCGAGCCCCCATGCCCTGTATCCACTGAACCCATGGCCTACTGGTCCTTGAAGATGCATGTGTGGCCGCCACTTGCAAGGGTATCAGTGTGATACATCTCGTGTCCTCCCACGAGTGTATCCTCGGAGCGGGTGTTCAGTGTCGCAGGAGACATCGTGACCCCACATTGCACAAAAATGGACCCAAAGACAGTGGAAGAGTTGGTCTTTCTCAAGACTAACCTTCCCCTTCTTGGGTTCCTGGTGGGCAATACCTTTGACTTGGGGACATGATGTGATTGCTCAGCCCCAGGGGATATCCTCTCCGGCTACCTTCACTCCCCTGCACCTGTGTGCATCCTGACAAGACTCACGCAATTACATTGGCCTGAAGTTTGGTCAGCGGTGTCATTGATGAGCTCAGAGCAGCAGATGGCCTTGGTTTGTGCAGCCAGCATGGCACCTGCAGCAGGGCGATATCCCAGTCCAAACACTCCACTAGGGAAAAGTAGTAGGAAAGCTACTACTTATTCCCATATATTGCTGGCCCACAAGTTGCCTCCTTCAATCCCATTCCACCAGGAAGGGCAAGGAGTCAATTATCGGGGAAAATAAGGGCCCCAGCAGGGCCCTTCACCTCACACACACACACACTGGAGTGGAGCACCCCATCAGGGCTAATTCATTGCACTCCATCCTCGGAGTCTGGAATGGAATGCCCCAGCAGGGCCCCTCACTCAATCACACATGCACACTGGAGTGGAGCGCCCCAGCAGGGCTAATCCATTGCACTCCATCCTCGGAGTCTGGAATGGAATGCCCCAGCAGGGTCCCTCACTTGCTCGCACACACACCAGTACACAACAACACAATACACATCGGCCCAACATGTGTGGGGTGGCCGCCCCCACCCCCAGGAAGATGTGCAGAGGGTTTTGGGAGGGCAGAACATCTTCTGGGGGGTGGGGACAGCTCCCCAATGACACAACCCATCCCCCAGACCAGCCCCCCTCCTGCAGCACCCTCCCCATCTACCGACCCCTCACTCGCTCACACACACACACACTGGAGTGGAGCACCCCAGCAGGGCTAATCCATTGCACTCCATCCTTGGAGTCTGGAATGGAATGCCCCAGCAGGGCCCCTCATTCGCTTGCACACACACCAGTACACAATAACACAATACACATCAGCCCAACATGCATGGGGTGGCCACCCCCGCCCCTGGGAAGACATGCAGAGGGCTTTGGGAGGGCAGAACATATTCCAGGGGGGCGGAGGCCGCTCCCCAATAACACACACCGGACCATGGCCATTGGCACAGGCGCACAACTGCACTCTGCCTAAGCTCCAGCATGGTCCCCTTCAGCCATCTGATGTATCCCCCCCCCACACACCATCACTGCACCTCCAGACATGGTAGGACTCCAGTTCTGTGGGTTTTTTAAAATAAAAATAATTCCATAGGCTTGAGTCCTTCTGTGTCAGAGGCTCGAGCACCCCAACTATGGGACCTCATCTGGAACAGACTGGACCACAATGCCAAAAGATGAATGTTTACTGCCAGCCACCCCCAATGAGTGTACTGCATGATGCAATGGGTCCCTTTTTCCTCAGCGGGTGTTTCTGATGAGCCTCTGAAGAGAAAGGGTCCCTGTGTGTCTCTGTAGCCTAGCCTGTGGATTTGAAATAAAAACCATTGCACACCGTGGAGTCTGACTGTGTCTGTCTAGGTCTAGAGAACTCCTGCAATGACACTGGACTCAGGAATGGCAGAAGAATAATTGAATATGTTACACCGCCAGCAGTGCACTGCATGATGCATTGCTGCCTTTTGATGTCATTGGGTGTTCTGCAGATCCTATGATGCCATTAGGCATCTCTGTGTCTGTAACCTTGCCTAATGCCTACCATGGAAAACAACTGGCATTCCAGAGGAGATTAAACCAAGGGCACTCCAGTACATTAGGTGAGTGATGACATGGGTGGTTTGGATGGGGTTACTCTTGGGACAGGGTTACCCCACATCCCATATGCGTGCATGCATACAACACACACACACACTCCAAATTTGCCCTCCCCCACCACCAAATGGACTCAAGTGTGAATGGAGAAGTAACCTAACCGCTGACCAGGTCTAGGACTAGGCCTTTGGGTTGAACCCTGTGACCCAGTGGACTCAGGTGTGAATGGAGAAATAACCTAAGTAACCGCTGACCAGGTCTAGGACTAGGCCTTTGGGCTGAACCCTGTGACCCAGTGGACTCAGGTGTGAATGGAGAAGTAACCTATGTAACCGCTGACCAGGTCTAGGACTAGGCCTTTGGGCTGAACCCTGTGACCCAGTGGACTCAGGTGTGAATGAATTAAATAACCTTTCCTTTTCCCTTCCATGGAAATGAGCCCTTATGTAAGAGAACCCCTTAATAAATCTTACCTGTGTGAATTGAGAAATGGGGGGNGAGCGGTCCCCGCAGCATGGGGCAAGTTCTACTGCTCCTACAGGGGTTGCAAGTGTGGGCCAGTCCTCCATGACTCTTTCAGGGCTGTGGGAATGGGTGGAGGAGGATGCAGGACCTACATGTGAGCCGGAGGAACAGGATATTGCAAACTCTTATGTTTCGTAATATCTTGCCGAGCCCCCATGCCCTGTATCCACTGAACCCATGGCCTACTGGTCCTTGAAGATGCATGTGTGGCCGCCACTTGCAAGGGTATCAGTGTGATACATCTCGTGTCCTCCCACGAGTGTATCCTCGGAGCGGGTGTTCAGTGTCGCAGGAGACATCGTGACCCCACATTGCACAAAAATGGACCCAAAGACAGTGGAAGAGTTGGTCTTTCTCAAGACTAACCTTCCCCTTCTTGGGTTCCTGGTGGGCAATACCTTTGACTTGGGGACATGATGTGATTGCTCAGCCCCAGGGGATATCCTCTCCGGCTACCTTCACTCCCCTGCACCTGTGTGCATCCTGACAAGACTCACGCAATTACATTGGCCTGAAGTTTGGTCAGCGGTGTCATTGATGAGCTCAGAGCAGCAGATGGCCTTGGTTTGTGCAGCCAGCATGGCACCTGCAGCAGGGCGATATCCCAGTCCAAACACTCCACTAGGGAAAAGTAGTAGGAAAGCTACTACTTATTCCCATATATTGCTGGCCCACAAGTTGCCTCCTTCAATCCCATTCCACCAGGAAGGGCAAGGAGTCAATTATCGGGGAAAATAAGGGCCCCAGCAGGGCCCTTCACCTCACACACACACACACTGGAGTGGAGCACCCCATCAGGGCTAATTCATTGCACTCCATCCTCGGAGTCTGGAATGGAATGCCCCAGCAGGGCCCCTCACTCAATCACACATGCACACTGGAGTGGAGCGCCCCAGCAGGGCTAATCCATTGCACTCCATCCTCGGAGTCTGGAATGGAATGCCCCAGCAGGGTCCCTCACTTGCTCGCACACACACCAGTACACAACAACACAATACACATCGGCCCAACATGTGTGGGGTGGCCGCCCCCACCCCCAGGAAGATGTGCAGAGGGTTTTGGGAGGGCAGAACATCTTCTGGGGGGTGGGGACAGCTCCCCAATGACACAACCCATCCCCCAGACCAGCCCCCCTCCTGCAGCACCCTCCCCATCTACCGACCCCTCACTCGCTCACACACACACACACTGGAGTGGAGCACCCCAGCAGGGCTAATCCATTGCACTCCATCCTTGGAGTCTGGAATGGAATGCCCCAGCAGGGCCCCTCATTCGCTTGCACACACACCAGTACACAATAACACAATACACATCAGCCCAACATGCATGGGGTGGCCACCCCCGCCCCTGGGAAGACATGCAGAGGGCTTTGGGAGGGCAGAACATATTCCAGGGGGGCGGAGGCCGCTCCCCAATAACACACACCGGACCATGGCCATTGGCACAGGCGCACAACTGCACTCTGCCTAAGCTCCAGCATGGTCCCCTTCAGCCATCTGATGTGTCCCCCCCCCACACACCATCACTGCACCTCCAGACATGGTAGGACTCCAGTTCTGTGGGTTTTTTAAAATAAAAATAATTCCATAGGCTTGAGTCCTTCTGTGTCAGAGGCTCGAGCACCCCAACTATGGGACCTCATCTGGAACAGACTGGACCACAATGCCAAAAGATGAATGTTTACTGCCAGCCACCCCCAATGAGTGTACTGCATGATGCAATGGGTCCCTTTTTCCTCAGCGGGTGTTTCTGATGAGCCTCTGAAGAGAAAGGGTCCCTGTGTGTCTCTGTAGCCTAGCCTGTGGATTTGAAATAAAAACCATTGCACACCGTGGAGTCTGACTGTGTCTGTCTAGGTCTAGAGAACTCCTGCAATGACACTGGACTCAGGAATGGCAGAAGAATAATTGAATATGTTACACCGCCAGCAGTGCACTGCATGATGCATTGCTGCCTTTTGATGTCATTGGGTGTTCTGCAGATCCTATGATGCCATTAGGCATCTCTGTGTCTGTAACCTTGCCTAATGCCTACCATGGAAAACAACTGGCATTCCAGAGGAGATTAAACCAAGGGCACTCCAGTACATTAGGTGAGTGATGACATGGGTGGTTTGGATGGGGTTACTCTTGGGACAGGGTTACCCCACATCCCATATGCGTGCATGCATACAACACACACACACACTCCAAATTTGCCCTCCCCCACCACCAAATGGACTCAAGTGTGAATGGAGAAGTAACCTAACCGCTGACCAGGTCTAGGACTAGGCCTTTGGGTTGAACCCTGTGACCCAGTGGACTCAGGTGTGAATGGAGAAATAACCTAAGTAACCGCTGACCAGGTCTAGGACTAGGCCTTTGGGCTGAACCCTGTGACCCAGTGGACTCAGGTGTGAATGGAGAAGTAACCTATGTAACCGCTGACCAGGTCTAGGACTAGGCCTTTGGGCTGAACCCTGTGACCCAGTGGACTCAGGTGTGAATGAATTAAATAACCTTTCCTTTTCCCTTCCATGGAAATGAGCCCTTATGTAAGAGAACCCCTTAATAAATCTTACCTGTGTGAATTGAGAAATGGGGGGTGGTGGTTCAAAGGATATTCCCATCACCCTGCCAAAAGGTACCATAAAGAAGACTACTCATGGCCAAGGAGGGACCGAAAATCAAGGATTCGGAGGTTCCAGATAAAGGTAGGTGATGGTAATGTTATCTCTTTTGGGGGTCTGGTTTGGGGGAAAACAAAAATAACAGTGCTGCAATGTTGTAACCTTAAACTCTGAACTGCGATTGCTGGGCTGCTGGTTTCAGCCCTGCAGTTGCTGTGATAGAATAAATCTTAATTATGATTTATTTCTGAGTGGCAGTGCTGTGGAAAAAAAAGTTAAAAACCCTATTGTCAAATAAAAATATTAGTAGTGTGGCCATTGGGGCCGGCCCGTGCGGGCTACTGGCTGGGCACAGAGTGTAGTCTAGTAGTCTGTTTCTGTTATTGGCAGTTGCTGTGATAGTGATTGTATTGATGATCTGATTTCTGAGTGGCAGTGCTATGGGGAAAAAAACCTAATGCTTTAAAAAAAAAATTGTGGCCGTTGGGGGCTACTGGGGGCTGTGGGGGCTGTGGGCACAAAGTGTACTGTACAAACTGGGCTGGCAGCTCCTGCGTGATGGCCTGCTAACAGTGACTTTGACTTCAGTGCCACTGCTGTGGACAAAAAAAATGATTTTTATTTTAAAGATAAATAAGGTAGTTGGCCGTGGGGGCTAATGGAGACTGTGGGGGCTACTGGGCACAAAGTGTGGTCTGGTGGTACTGGTTGGTTAGCTTGGAATTTAGATTCACTTGTGTTTTTACTTTTTTTCTTGTAATTGAATTGCAATTTACAGGTAATTTCGGTTTCACTTTTGTTTCCCATTGATTTCAATGGGAAAAACTACCCATTGATTTCGATGGGAAAAGATTTGGTACAGGTATACTGGTTCTAATCTGGTAATCCAGTATTCAGAGATCCGGTATCCTGTAAAACCGGTAGCCGGTATTTCCCCCAAGACCCACCCCTTTTATATATATATACACACACACACACACACACACACGCAATCTAAGCTAAACCTAACAGATGTATAACACAAAATATTCCTATCCTATAATCCTAATATATATAATAAAACAGCCTAGTATCTAACTATCTAATATATAACTAATATTTATATCTATATAATATATGGGCGGGGGAAAAGGACAGAGGAAGGGAAAAGGAAAACTCAGAGGTATATATTCATTATCTCTAATCTTATTTCTATTTAATAGGAGGAGCTATTCTAGATCTAGTCCTGAGTGGGACGCAGAACCTGGTGCAAGGAGTCACTGTGATGGAGCCACTAGGCAATAGCGATCATACTATGATCACATAATATGATCTGGAATGCTTTAGGGGAAATGTCTTCTGACCTTATGGTCGTTCACTCGATGACCTCACAGCCTTCTGGAACAGCTTGTTGGCTGAGGCTATCAACCGAACAGCTCCCAAGAGTTCGCTTCCAGAGAGCTGACGGCGGGGGTCGCCATGGTTCACAGAGGACCTGCGCCGGACGAAGCAAGATGGATGGCGGTTGGAGTAATGGTGGTGCCGAACTCATCCTGAAGCTGACCAATTGCAGCATAAAGTTAGTTTAAGAGCTTATTCTGTTGCAGTATGGGCAGCAAAGAAAGAGTTCTTTGCTGCCCTCATTGCGTCTGCAAAGTCACATCCAGAGGAGCTTTTCCAGGTGGTGCAGAGGCTGGTCAGTCTGGCCTCTCTCTGCCTCGAACTGGAATTCTCCAGTGCCTGCTGTGACATGTTTGCTGACTTTTTTGCAGATAAAATTGCCCAGATTCACCACGATCTCTATGCTGCACTTATGACAGTTGGTGAATCAGAGGTACGGGAAGCCCCATCATGTCTGTTGTTGTGGGATCCGTTTCAGAGGGTATTGCCTGCTGACGCAGCAGAGGTCCTTGGGACCGTTCAGGCCACCTGTTGTGAATTAGAACCGTACCCATCCTGGCTGGTGAAGACAAGCCAGGAGATGTTAGGGCCATTGCTGGTGGGGTGGTCAATGCCTCCCTTAGGGAGGGCAGGGTGCTGAGCCAACTCAAAGAGGCAGTGGTGTGGCCTCTGCTCAAGAAGCCATCTTTGGACTTTGACACCTTGGCCAGCTATTGGTCAGTCTCTAACCTTCCCTTTTTAGGGAAGGTTATTGAACAGGTGGTGGCCCAGCAGTTACAGGAGCATCTGGACTGGGTTGGTTTTCTTGATCCTTCACAGTCTGGTTTTCATCCTGGGTTTGGCATGGAGACTCCACTTGTGTCCTTGGTTGATGACCTATGCCATGAATTGGATCAGGGCAGATCCTCAATTTTGATCTTACTGGATCTGTCAGCAGCGTTTGATGCTGTTGATCATGAGATGTTGGTGGCAAGACTGCAGGACCCGGCTGGGGTGAGTGGAATTGTTTTTGAATGGTTCCGCTCTTTCCTGGCAGGGAGAACTCAGCGGGTAGGGATGGGTGAACACGGTTCAGATGTTCGGAGTTTGGACCGAACTTGGTCTGTTCGGACGTCCGAACTGAACATCCGAACCGAACTCTCGAACAACCAAACAGTTCAGTTGAGTTCGGATGAGTTCAGGGGCAGTAAAAGTGTCTTTTCAGGGCCAAAAATTAGGTTTCAGTTTCGGTTCAGTTTCAGTTTCGATAGAGCTATTTTTGAATGTTCAGCCAAGTTCGGCCAAACCGAACTCGGCTGAACTGAACCATCAAACCCGAACTCGGGTTTCGAACCGAACAAAGGAACATCCGAACCGCGTTTTGTTTGTCCATCCCTATCAGCAGATGGTTCTTGGGGAATGTTCATCATCTCCCCAAAATCTCACGTGTGGAGTCCTGCAGGATTTTATTTTGTCCCCTCTTCTGTTCAACGTGTATATGCAACCTTTGGGTGAGGTCATGAGACAGTTCAGCATGCGATATCATCAGTACGCCAATGATACACAACTCTATCTCTCATTTTCTGGAGACCCAGGCCCGGAAGTCTCAGTGCTTACCTGTTGCCTAGCAGCTGTGGGGGACTGGATGAGGACGAGCCATCTGAGACTGAATCCTGACAAGACAGAGGTGATGTTGGTGGGTAGGGCTGGGGGTGGTGGCTCCCATCATTGGTGGGCTCTTCCCCCTCAGGCCACTCAGCTTCATAGTCTGGGGGTGCTCCTCAACCCGCAGCTCCACCTGGATTATCAGGTGGAAGCTGTGGCGAGGGGAGCATTTCGCCAATTACATATGGTGCGACGACTGCGGCCGTATGTCTCAGGCTAGGATCTGTCCACCATCATCCATGCTTTTGTTACCTCTCAACTGGACTACTGTAACGCTCTCTACATGGAGCTACCCTTGACAATGATCCGGAGGTTGCAGCTGGTGCAGAATGCGGCTCCTCATCTCCTAATGGGGACAGGCCACCATGAGCACATTACACCTGTGCTCTGTACTCTGCACTGGCTGCCTATTGCCTTCCGAGCCCAATTCAAGGTGTTGGTTATGACCTATAAAGCCCTAAATGGCTTGGGTCCTGCTGTTAGGATTTAGGGAATTAGCTCTCTTTGGATCGGGGGACCCACACACCCTGGTTTGCACATATGAGACATTCACATAGAAGGGATCTTAAATCATAGTTATAGATTTATTTAGTTGTTCACACATTTATAAAACCCAGTCTGTAATGATCCAGCAGCAGTTACCTAGCTATACAATATCCCACACCCAAAGTCAGTCTTACATGTCTTGAAAGCTCAAAACGGTGGATGTCATCTGTTAGGAGCAGGAGATAGGGTTGTAGGACCCCCTATGGAGGGGTCCCGGAAAGGGTCAACAGCCCACGAACACCAAGTTAGATGCCAAGCGCTGAGACAACGTTCTGGTCTCTGCTTCAGTCTTTTATAGTGTTTTGGGGAGAAGATGTTCTTCAGTATGCATATTCCAGGGTGCTTGATTGTGCAATGTGCTTGCTGGTATTCATCTTACAGAGTCTGGCTGTCATCTCCCTTTCCCATCCATCTGGAGCCTGGGTGCTAATGGTCACATTCCCAGTTTGTTTGTTAGTCAGGGTGGGCACTTGATAACAGGACATCTTTTTCCCTCCCTTCAGGCAGGGAGTAGATATGCCTTTATCATCTGTGCTGGTGCAAAAAGGGTGATGGCCGCTTGAATGGCTTCTGCTTGTCAGTTGGCAACTCCCTGAGCAGAAACATCTCCTCCTTCCCCTCCAGGCGTGAAGGAGATATTCTTCAGGGGTGTTCAAGCACCCTCTCATCAAGCCCCTTTGTTTTAGTCTTTGTTAGTGCTTTGTTCCAGGCTGGGTGCGGTTGGTCAGCAATATGATGTAAATCACTGGTCTTGCAAGACATGATGATGTGGTTGGGAGTTTGTGAAAGTCATGTGAGATTATTTTCCACACAGCCTACCTGGCTATTTCTAGAGATCTTGCCTACTGGATCAGTACAGATAATTCAGAGCTTTGGTACAATAGTTACATGCATTTTCAAAATGGTCATTGGTTCCAGTATATTAATTCTCATAGTATATTACATACAATTAAATCGCAACACTGCTTACCTGTGAGACCGCCTCAGGCCCCGCGTCATTTTGTGGATCTTGCAGTCGACCGTGCGTGCCCGATTCGAAATCCCCTGGGTATGCTGGGTGGTGACGGCGGAGAGGGCATTCTTAGTGGCTGCACCTTGGTTGTGGAACTCCCTCCCATTGGAGGCCCGTTGGTCCCCAGACCTCCCCTCTTTCCATACATGTTGTAAGATCTGGTTGCTCTGCTGGGCCTTTGGGGAGGATGGATGGGTAGGATGTGGGGAGAGGTTTTATTTTGCCTTAGCTGCTGCTGCAAAAAAAAATGTATGATGTATATTTTATGTATTGTTATTTTTGATGGTTTTATTGTTGTTTTTATGCTGTGTGCCGCTCTAAACTGCCAGTGTGCAGGAGGATGAGGGATATATATTTTTGTATAAATAAATAAAATAAAATAAATTTGACATAATTTCTGTAGGGAGAAAGATAAAGAAAAGTACAGTAGTAGAATTTAACTTTAAAAAGGGAGACTATGACAAAATGAGGAAATTAGTTAAAAAGAAACTAACAAGCACAGTTGCAAGGGCCACACGTTTGCAAGAGGCATAGAGGCTGTTTAAAAACACACTTCTGGAAGCCCAGATTAAATGCATCCTGCAAGTTAAAAAAGGAAGCAGGAAGACCAAACATCTTCCACTGTGGTTAAATGGGGAGGTGATGGAGGCTATTAGAGCCAAAAAGGCATCCTATAAGAAATAGAAGGCTAGTCCCAATGAAAATAATATGAAAGAGCATAAACACTGACAACATAAATGTAAAGTGCTAATAAGGCAGTTGGGCCATTAGATGACAAGGAAGTAAAAGGGGCGCTCTGGGAGGATAAGGACATTGCAGAGAAGCCGAATGAGTTCTTTGCATCGCTTTTCACATGCCTAGCCATTGTTGCAGGTGCAAATTTCAGCTCTAGTATCTAATTCCCTCTCAGTCCGCTTTTACACATGACAAAAATGGGTTCTTATCCGTGCTCGAGACAATACTGGGTGTTATACATGCTGGAGTTTTGTAGTGTGTGAACGCACTATTCCCCTTGTATGCAGCAAGACCTTGCAGCCTTGTAAGAGACACATCTGGTGGGTCTTACAAGGTTGCAAGATCTCGCTGCATAAAAGGGGACTAGTGCATTCACACATTACAAAACTCCAGCATTTATAACACCCAGTATGGTCTCAAGCACTGATAAGAACTCATTTTTGTCATATGTAAAAGCGGTCTCACTATGTAAATGTTTGAAATACCAATGGCTTTTTAGAACATCGTCCTCCCAGATGATTGATTTCATATCTATACCTGTCCTGCCTTTGCTTAATCTATAGTTTGGACTTTTTGCATGCCTAAGGAAGGGAACCTGTGTGGCCCGAAAGCTTACATGAGCAGTGTAATACTCTGATATTTGGATAAACTTTGTAGAACATTTACAGCAATTGTAAAAACTGAGTTCCATTACGTGTTAACTTTCCTTGTCTTTCATCCCGAAACCCACGGGGAGGATCTCTTTGCCTTGGTAAAACTATTGTCAAAAGGGCAGACAGCAAGCAGTGCTGATAAAAGCCACACACGAGCCTGTGTGTTGCTTTCTCCCCCTCCCCACTCCCGTCCTTTCTTCTGAACAAACAATCCTCCTCCTGGCAGTTATGATTCATCCTCTGTTTATTTTAAGTTCACAACATTTTGCAATATTTACACGCAGTTCATCTGGAACAGAATCTTTACACTGGGAATGAGAAGGGAATCCAGCCCATCGTGATTCTGTAATGGAAATGCTTTTCTTTGAGATAAATATATAAATCAAGACCCTCTGAATCTTTTAGCATGCTTTCATCCAAGAGATTTAGGTGAACCAAACCAGTCTGTAAGTTGCGCTAGATTGTTGCTATTAATTATCCCGGTGCCTTTGTGCCAACATATTGATTGCTCTAAAGTCAAGTGAAAATAGATTCATTGCTTAAAAGAGCCATTTAAAAAAAAAAGAAAAAGGCAAGGGATTATTCATCGGCACTGTTTAAAAACATAGCTTGTAGGTTACATGGCTGCGATTAGCAAATAAAAATAGATCCAGGCAAACTTCCATAATTATCTTAAGTGTCAAAACAAAGAAATCAAAACCAGCCCAATGCTCACTGGTAAACTAAATTGTTCAAACTGCTATAATAGTCCTTGCAAAGAAATCTGAGGGAGAGAATATTTTTTTGTGGCAATCTGCAAGGAGTTGGCTACTAACACTGATGTATTACAGTGCCAGTACAGGTGAGGTACAGTCTCCAAAATGTATTAGAATTGCTTCCATGGCTATATCAACACTCTGCAGTGAGCCATTTTATAATGTATGGTTTATAATTGTATACGGGCTCTGTGCTGTAAGCAGACTTTGTTCCACTCCCTTGTTGTTGACTCAATCGGTCGTTATCTCTTCCATGCTAGATTAGTGCTTATTCGTTCTGATAGATGTTACCCTTTCAAGTTGTTGCTGTAGTTTAATGTGGAATTCGGGCGAGACAGAAAATGTCTTTTTAAACTAGCGCTACAAGCAAGTTCTTCCTCACTCAAGATTTTTCTAACTCTGGGGCCCCTGCGACTCCTACCAAGTTTGAATGAATATTTTTTTCCTCCTTTGCTCCTTGGCAACAAGATTATCCAAGGATTCCAGCTATGATACTGCTGACAACACCATTGAGCAAAGTCTAGTTTGGCCTTCTTTTGAAGCCGTCAATTCAAACTGGCCCCTGGGACTCAGCCCAGTTTAGTAATACAAAGCACAAGCTTGTGGGTGCTCCTGACAGGAGCAGCACCATTAAAGAGGCAGGCAGGATCTACACAGAGCTGAAATGGGTACCCATGGATACCCACATTTTGGGGGACCATTTCAGGTATTCAAATTGGTACTGAATAATGTTAGAGTGCTCAAAAACCCAAAATTTCCGTTTCCTGCTTTTTGAGTACCCGAAGTTACCACCCACATTGAAATAATACCTGACATATTTCCCAAAATCTGGGAGCAGAAGTTGAAAAACTGGGACAGAAATGGTATTTTAGTATACCAGTTTGTCGGTATTTCAACATTTCGGTATTTCAGGTACCCAATGAACACTGGTATACATTCCGAGTACCAGAAATCTGATGGGTACACCCAATTTTGCAGGTACTCATTTCAGCCTGTGTTTGGTCCATGGAGTCCCCACGCAGCCTCCATGCATATGTTTGATGTGATCAGCCTAACAAACGGTGGTGGAAAAATGAGGAAATTTGCCATAAATAACATTCCAAAAAATCCTGGACAGTTCCGAAAAGTCCCCGACAGTCCTGGAAATTGACGAAAATGACTCCTGCTGTGTCTTTCTTCCATTTTCTTTTTCATTTTTGCTTTATATTATTAATTATTATTATTAAGCATTTATATAGGACAAGCAATGTACCTGGCACTTTACAATTGTAAGAAAGAGACATGGTTCCTGCCCTAGCAGACTTACAATCTAAGAGAGACAAGGGGGTAGGGGGCGGAGACAAAGGGGGCAGAGCACTGTTTTGGAGCATAAGAACATAAGAAGTGCCGTACTGTGTCAGATCAATGGTCCATAGAGCTCAGTATCCTGTCTCCGACAGTGGCCAATCTCGGTAGCTTGAAGTACCCAACGGGTCACTATGGGGCAAACCATTCCCTTCTGTTCACTCCCAGCTCCCAACAGTAAGAGGTTACATTCCCCAAACCTACTTGGCTAATAGCTGCTAATAGACCTATCCTCCAGAGACTTATCCAATCCTTTCTTAAACCCAGTTATGCTACAGGCCTTGACCATGTCATCTGGCAACAAATTCCACAACTTAATTGTCTGTTGAGTGAAAAAATACTTCCTTTTATTTGTTTTAAATCTGCTACTTGTTAGTTTCATGGAGTGTCCCCTAGTCCTAATACTATTTGAGAGGGTAAATAATCATTCCCTATTATTAACAAACATTTATTATTAACAAACATTTATATAGCGCCAGCAGTGTACCTGGCACTTTGTTTCCACACTACTCATGATTTTATAAACTTCTATCCTATCCCCTCTATCATCTCTTCTTCAAGCTCAAGAGCCCCAAACTATCCAGCCTCTCTTCATAGGGGAGCCGTTCCATAGCCCTTAGCATTTTTGTTCCCCTTCTCTATATCTTTTCTAAAAGGTCAGCACTTCAAAAAGTGAAAGTATACGGTCAAAGCACCAGTGAGAGCAAGAGTGGAAAGGGAGAGAGCTACTCAGACCACTCTAGGTGCTGCACTCTGGACTCTAGGGTCCTGGTGGACTTGTATGTGGCCACAGGCTGCATACACCCTAACAAATGGGAGGCAGTTCCGTGGGTGCACATTAACCCACATTAGCCAGATCTCTTCCACACAGTGGACTCCACATTCTCCAAGGCTCCTCTGTGAGTGGGGGCTGGGTGGTTGCCCCATGTCTGGTGGAGGAGAACAGCTGGTGAACACCTAATAAACAGTATGGTCTAATGTCGGCTAATGTTAGCTAATGTGGGCTAATGTCTCATTTGTAAACACCCAGAGTCTGTCGGCTCCAAGAGAAGCCTCAATTGATTCCAGGTTAGCCAGGGATGTGCATGACTAACCCAGGAAATTGGGGCTTCTTGGGGCAGCAGGGGGTGGCCACACCAGGAAGAGGGTGGGAAAATGACGATGACTTTCCTTTTTGACATGGCCACACCTCTATGGTCCTTTTCACACAGATACGCTAACACTGATAAAAATGAGTGTTACGTTTTATTATACATGTTGCAGGGCACCCAGAGCACACCTGCAGCCCTGCAACATGTATAATAAAATGTAACACCCATTTTATTAGTGTTAGAGTGTCTGTGTGAAAGGGGCCTATGACGTGCTGTAATGTTACAAAGCTTCATAAGGGCACGGTTACATCAGATTGGGGCATGAAGTCCTCTTTGTCCTGCCCCTTTCCAGTGTGGCCTCATATCTTGCAGAGCACCGTGCCATCACAACGCTCCATAAGGGCTGGGTAATGCAAAAAAGGGGTGAAGCATCTGGCAACCCTTTTCCCTCCCCACTGACATTGGGCATTTTTACACACACCTTAAAGTTCCAGATTTTTCAATCTTCTGGGTTTACAAGTCCACAAGTAAGTTCCGGATGCATTCTTCACACACACACACTGCTCTGTGGCAGCCGAAAGTAGCCGCAGCTGTAGATGTGAGGAGCTGCCATGGAAACCAAGTGAACACAGTTGCCTGGAGCAAAGCAGTTTACCAGGAGAACTTTTTACACAAAAAAGTTCTAGGAGAAGTTCTAAGCAGAAGTTCAAAGAGCCAGATGTTTAAGATCTGGGTGAGTGATTTAGACACACAGAAAGTTAAGGATGTAACAGCAAACATGCAGGAGAAATGTGTGTGTAAAAACACCCATTGTTTTGCCCCCTCTCAGCTTGCTTCTGGTGGGAGGTAGTAACCCCCACCATACACTGGTAGGAAAAGTTCTTGGAACATAGGCTGGGAGTATTCTTATACTTGCTGAAGTTTGAGTTGTTTGTGTGAATGTTTTTCTTTTTGAAAAAAACAAACAAACCCTATTTACCAACTGGTTCTTTCTTCCAACTGCATCCGTGCCTCCATTTTATGCTACTAAAGACAATTTCCTGGCTGTGTCTGTGTGACCTTTATTTTGTCCAGAACCACTTCCCAGCAGAGAAAGGGAACCCATGATAGATGATTATAAATCTAACCAGGGTCTCTTGTAAACCAAATGATACTGCATTGTGTGCCCTCTCCGAGTCCCCCCTCCCCCCCGGGACCTGCTTATAAAGGCCTGTAACTAATGTTCTCAGCCTCTCCTGTCTTTTTGCAATATTTAACAATCTGACAGGTGATAGTGGGGCAGCAGCTGTGTGCCCAGAGCTGCTCCCAAGCCAGGCCTGGGTGGAATTTTGTCCAGTGGAGCAAAGTAGCAAATGGTGAGTGAGCTTCAAACATCTCGGAGAGCAAGTGCAGATCAGATAAGCACCCAAAAGTCTAGAGCCAGGACTCATCTGTAAGGGGTGAGTCCTCTGTTGAGCTGGAATGAGTAACTGCTACTGTCTGGTATCAGGTCGGATACGGCATTAGAGTATCCAATTTTAGCATCTGTCAGTTTGCTGGTTAATAGGATTACCATTTACCAAACTACCATTTACTGTCTACCATTTACCGCATTACCGCTCAATTAACATATGATCCCTCCCCTTTTTCTTTACTCCCTCCCTCTGTCTGGACTTGTCTGGTTATGCAGTAAGCAGCAATGCAATCAATGGTAAATGATAATTTGGTAAACGGCAATCAGCAATATTCAGCATTCTGGTCTGGTGGTTGACTTTCATAGTTACCAGATTATTAGCAGACAACTACCAAGGAGAGCTGAAACAAGTACCCACAAAAATGGGTATACTTGTCAAATTTCCAGTACTGATTTTCAATTGGGTATCTGAAATACTGACAACTGGTATATCAAAATACTGATATTCAGGTAATTTCAGGTAATCGAAAAATCGGTAACCAAATTTTGTTTTTTCAGGTACTTGACTAGCATTCAGGTACCAATTTGATTACCTGAAATTGTACCTGAAAAAGCAGGTATTAGCTGCAGCTACTAAATCGGATACTCATTTCAGCTCTACCACTATGCTATCTGGAATACTGGCCATTATCCATGGATAGTTTTGTTATTATCTGTTTAAGCTCTAGTCCTTGAAGGATAAGCTCCTGGCATAGCTAGCATCCAGCAATTAGCTCTTTGCCTATATCTGAGCAGGCAGTAGCCCAATTAGTGTCATTAATTCTCAGGAAATACCTGAAAAGGAAAGGACAAATCCTGTTAAGGCAAGAGTTGCCACCTCTCTGGGGTTTGAGAGACTGAGTTTTAACCCAGAGTTTTAAGGCTCTGCAGAAAGCTCTGATATTTTCACTGGGTTATCCAGGGCGTGTCCCTGGCTAACCCAGAGAATCAGGGCTACTGAGGGCAGCAGTGGGAGGCCATGTCAGTAAAGGGGCAGTCTACAGGGACTTTCCTTACCCCTTTCTGATCTGGTCCTGCCTCTTACGAAGGTTGTGACACTACAGCAGTCCTATAAGGATCAGTACTAGAAATTCAGATACCCAATTGAAAATCAGTACATCAGAGAGGGGTCATGACAGACATCTTTTCTCCCAACCCCCTGCAGGTGAAAGTCCAGAGGGAGGTAATAACCCTAGTTAGTGAAGAAGCCCAGGAGGGCTGAAGAGTATTGGAAATTTCTCCTAGGAAGAAAGAGTGTGCCCCCACAGCCAAGAAGGATGGAAACTGGTGCCGTAGGATGGGAAACTATGTTATGGAGTAGGGAAGCGGCTCTATAGTGCAAGCAGCTGCATCACAGCATTAAAATCATGAACACTCTATTTATTATAAATTCAGGATCATTTGTCCTATCAGTGTGAAATTTGGTAGGGAGGATTGCTTGGGTGAGATGTGGAAACTCCAAGTTCAGGAAATC
>QEPC01010552.1:127141-150474 GCA_003113815.1 Sphenodon punctatus | reverse complement strand
AATCTGAACCAGTTCGGAAGGCCAGAAACAACTTAAAACACCAGTTTTGAACGTATGAACTAGGTTGGGAAGTTCAGAATTTGACCGAACTCAACTAGTTTGGTCGACCGAACTGAATTTCCGAACCGAACTCAATTTTTGAACCGAACCGAACTGAATTTCCAAACTCGGTTCTGTTCGCACATCCCTAATCAGCCCATCCCTCTGTTCGCACATCCCTCTGTTCCACAGAGATAGAGACCTCTCTATCCTGATGTAGCCAAGCTCTCCCTCGCATGTTGCTTTCAACAGTCAAAAAGGACATTCCCCCCTGCATTTTATAACATTCACTTGGAATTTGTGCTCAATCAAATGCCTTCCGTGTGCTTGCATCCCCTTGCGCAATGATGGAGTTTTGCAATGATAAATTGACTCATCTTTCCAGACGCAGAGGGCACAGCTGAATTGGGGCACTCATTTGCTACACATGGGTAATACCCACATTTTCAGGTACAATCTCAGATACTCAACAGGATACCCAATTACTGATCTGGTACCTGGATACTCCAGAAATTGGTAATTTCTGGGTCCGATTTTTTGATCTTCAGGTTTCCAATCAGTAAACCTGGATAGAAAACTGAAAATTTGGACAGAAAACAAAAAAACGGGACCAGAAGTCCAAAGATTGGGACCAGAAGTCAATATTCCAGGACATTCCAGAGCATCAGGTACCCAAATTGGGTTGAAATCAGGTACCAATTGGTACCTCATATTTTAGGGTTGATTCAAGTACCGGAAATTTGATGGGTATAGCCATGTTTGCATGTACTTGTTTCAACTCTACTAGAGGGTTAAAAATAAAGATGTGTTGAGCTGAGATCGAAAAGTCTAATTCACAATGGAGCTTCATCTTGTGGACTCCAGTGTGACTTAGGTGCTCCTAAGTCATGTCTAATAGCCTAATAGCTAAAGGTTGTAGCAACGACCTCTGGCTCTGCATGGTGCAGCCACATGAATGTGACAAAGTACTATCAAGCCGATTTGCAAAGGTATCAGTAGCACCCCATTGCCCCCCACTCCTTATGGAAAGTCAATGGGAATTAGGTTCCTAAGTGCCATTGACAATCTACCCCATAGAACCACCCCAGGTGATTGGAAAGTATTTTTATGCCGACTTTGCATTGTGTCAACCTTTTACACACAACATTTGGGAGTTGCTGATCTTGGACCCAGGTCTGTGAATAAATGAACAGGAAGCAACCTGAACAAACACAAACTAAGTAAAACAAAATTGAGCTGAAATGGGTACCCGTTAAAGGATCTGAATGAAACAGACACCGAATGGTATCTGACCTCTCTTTGCTTGATTACCCACCTTTTACCTTCTCGTAGCATTCATTCATTCAGTTTGTTTCATTTCTTCATTCGACTTTTTGATGGCCCATTTTTTATTCAGGTGGCGTGACCGATTCCAGTTTTTACCCCTTCCATTCCCATTGATTACTGGGGTTTCTTATTCTTCAAGTCTGTATGCAAAAACTAATGAACGTCCGCAAACGTATGCAAAAAAAGAACAATGCAGGAAGTAGAAGCACAAAATATCAAAGCACAAACAAATGGGGAAATCTCAGATACTTAAATGTCATTGGGGTCAACTACAGCCCTATCCAAGGGCCACAAATATTTATTCTGCTACCTGTTTCAACGCTAATTCGAAGTAAATACTGCTTTTTAATTAATGATTAATTATAAATTATTATACATTATTTATTATTATTATTACTATTGTTGTTATTATTATGAACAGATGCAAATACAAAAAATACCTTGTTTTCACAGCAAATATTTGTGTGAGGCTCAGCCCTGCCATGTAGGTAGTTTTCACCAGTAGATTATTTACCCTATGCGTGGGGAAGCTTCTCCCCTCTGGAGGGCACTTCGGGTGTTTTCAGATAAGCACATTACCCACCCAGTACCCACTCAGTAATCACTGGTTATCAGTGGGGTTTTCACATGGTGGAAACTGGGTGGGTAACTGAGTGGGGAGGCGCTTGTCTGAAAACACCCTTTGAAAATTGGTGCAAGTTCCATGGGCTGCATAGAAGCTAGGGTAAGATGTGCATAAGGGGTGAGCTCAGGAAGAGGAGGGTCTGGATCATGGATCTGTCCCATACACCCGTCTCCTATCCTGTGCGCATGCCCTTATCTCTGTTCCCTTACCCAGAGCTTAGTCTTTCAGTTCTTGGGGGTAGGAACTAGATCCAAGGGCCAGATCCAAGAACTGGAAGGAGGGCAAATAAAAACTATTCGTGAGCTACATTTGGCCCCTGGGCCTGAGGTTCTCCACCCCTGATTTACACTAATCTTTTCACTGAATTCTGCCATGTCTATTCTTAGGATCCACAGAAAACCTCTTCACATTGTAATTCATAGTTTATTATGAGACTGATACTAGCCTTTCAATACATTCATTAGATTTTCCTCTGCTGATCAAATCATTTTTGCCCTGCGATTGTGCCAAGAAAAAAACCTCCTGACTTTTCTATTCAGATTTCGACTGACCTAACTAAGAAGTGATTATGCGGTACTGAAACACCATTATCACATTCATATGTTTACCAGCTGGAAACCTAATTGAAATTTGTTCAGAATTCATAATAACACTGGGTCATGCTATACTAACAGCATTAAGCAATGATTACATCTAAGGTTTTTATTTTTTAATTAGCCCCTTCCGTTCTCTCTCGGTGTGTGTATGTGTGTGAGAGAGAGGGTATTTTTAGATGTTACGATACCACACTCAACCATGGTGAATTCCCCGTGGTGGTGGATGGTCCCGTAACGTCTGGTTCCTCGCCGCCAGATGTTCACCACGGTGAACCATCAGCAGTGAGCAAAATAACCATGCTTTCGAGAATGGTCTGGGCACCATCCCCGAAAGCATGGTTAATTGAACCACGGCCGGGAATTGGCAGACACCGGACGGTAACGTCTGTTACTGCCGCCGATTCCAGGCCGTGGCCCAGACCCCGGGTCAGAATCAGGCGCAGTGGCCGGATTGGCCACTGCGCCCACCCGTCTCCAGGAGGGCAGCGCTGGGGGAGCGTGGGGGGCGGGNAATAACATAATTCAACTGTTTATAAAATCAGATTCCTTTATCCAATCTTTCTGGACTTTGGTACACAGAATGCCATCAATTGGATGTACAATCCCTCCAAGGTTCATCCAAATATAATGAAAAACAAAAAGGTTACAGCTGAAAATGTGTCCTCCATTTAAACCAATGGAAATTGAAAATGAAAGAAAAAATTAAAACAAAATTTTGATATTTACAAAAATGAAAGAATTAAATAATGAAAACAAAAAATGAAAATGAATAGCAACATGGGTCCCTGGTGCACACCTCTAATCTCAAAAGCATAAGCACAGGAAGGTGTGTCTACAGTACATGTTACATTAGCCCCTTGAAGACCAGGGTTTAATTTATGTCAGAGTACGGGCACAATCTGTATACCCATAAAAATTAATATACCCGATACAGTCCAGTAATATTGGGTCCTAATGTGTACCAAATAGTGCCCAATGGACTACCTGTTACTGATTTTCCGATATCCTGTACCAACCTTCTGACTACCTGTACCAATTTTCCAGTTTTCCGGTCCGTAAAATAGTAAATCAGTAACTCATAAGAACATAGGAAATTCCATACTGGGTCAGATCAATGGTCCATCAAGCCCAGTGTCCTGTCTCTGACTGTGGCCAATCTCTGTCCCTTCAGAAAAGTATCCAACAGGCCATAATAGGATGATCCCTGTTCACTCCCAGCTCCTGACAGTCAGAGGTTGGATGTCCCCCAACCTGCTTGGCTAATAATAACCATTAATGGATCTACTGTCGAAGAATTTGTCCATTTCTTTTGCAAACCCACTAGGTAACGGTAATACCCAGTATTTTGGGGTAATCAGTTGCCCGACTGTACCCAGGTCCCAATCTGGCATCAATGGTATTTCCCATGGGTAGTAATAGGCTACTAGTATCAGCTCTAGCCATGCTGCACAGTGCGAGCATTGCTTTTCATGCCACCACTCAGCCCTGACACCTCCATCCAGATCTGGTCAGCCCTGCTGCTCCGCAAAACCCCATGGCTGTCTAAGTTTGGATGGGGGCCAGGACTGAGGCATGATCATGCTGCTGCTGCCACCGCCAATCAGCTGTTAGGAGGCAAAACACCCCCCCACTGCCAAACAGCTGGTGTGGGGACTGGTAACTGCCGCACCTTCCCCACCCACTAGCAGAAGCACCAGTCTCTCAGACACTGTTCTGACAAGATTGAGGCTTGGGCTGTTGTGGATGAATAAGGAGGTTGCTCCTACTGATACTCACCAGTTGTCTGGCAATAATGAGTGTGTTGGTTGGTGGAGTGGTGAGGTCCTAGCTGGGCAGCTCATAAAAACATAAGAAGCGCCATGCTGGGTCAGACCCATGGTCCATCGAGCCCAGAATCCTGTCTCCAACAATGGTCAGCTATAGTAGCTCGAGAGTACCGGTCATGGAGGAGTGACCCATCTCCTGCTAAACCACTCTCAGCTACCAGTAGCCAGGGGTTTAAGCCTCAACAACTAGTAAGCATTTATGGCTCTATCCTTTAAGGATTGATCTAGTTTCTGTTTGAAGCACTTATGGTGCTGGCTTTCACTGCCTCCTCTGGCAATGAGTTCCACAACTGTATTGTCTGTTGAGTGAAAAAGTACTTCCTTTTGTTTGTTTTAAATCTTCTGCAATTTAACTTCAGAGCATGTCCCCTTATTCTCTTATTGTGAGAAAGGACAAAAAACAGCTTTTCCCACACTACTCATGATTTTATAAACTTCTATTCTATCTCCCCTTAATTGCCTCTTCTCTAGGCTAAATGGCCCCTGAGGACTGTTGAGACTCTCCTCATACGGATGTCGATCCATCCCCTTCTATCATCCTTATTTCCCTCCTGTGAACTTTTTACAATTCTATTATATCTTTAATGAGATGGGGCAACCAGAGCTGCACACAATATTCAAGGTGAGGTCAAAGCAAAGCTCCACTGACTCCTCGGACCACCCCCATCCTCTATGTATTTGGGTCTAACAGCAGAACTTCCAGGACAGTCTTGAGCCTTTCTTTCTTTCGTTCTTTCTTTCTTTCTTTCTTTCTTTCGTTCGTTCGTTCATTCGTTCATTCTACACCAACACCAACAAATTAAGCACTATAGATGATCTGCATTTATAGTGAACCCTAGTGGCTGAGGTACTGGACTTGGACTTTGGAAACAAAGGTTCAAATCTCAGTTTAGTCATGAACTCAGTGGGTGGCTTTGGGTAAGTCGATATCTCTAAGCTTCAGTTGTTCTCCATCTGTAAAATGGGAATGTATGTATCCCTGTCTCACTCTACATTCCCCTCCCATGTCAGTCCTAGATTGCAAGCCCCCTGGGGCAGGAACTTGTCTTTAATCAAGACTGTTCAGTGCCAGGCATGTTGATAGAGTAATATACATAAATAAATATGGACATTTGTATGCACACAATGTGGGAAGGTCCACCCTGATCTATCTGGGTCTGTAGTTTCATAAAAATGTGGAGCCCCAGTTCCAGGTTTTGAACTATGCATAGCCAGTCTTATGAGTGAGTGAGAGAGACCTTGATCTCTTGGGAGCCCTCTAGCCTCACTCTTCTCATCTGCACACAGTAAGTCTGTGGGGAGACCAGTCCTGCCAGCAGCCCCAGCTGACATCACCCCCAGTCTCTTCCCAGCTGGAAGACTTGGAGGGCAGAGGGGAAAGACCTTGGGCTGTTGCCCTATCAGATAGGTGGAGGCTGTGGCGGCACAGTAGGGGGCGCTATTCAGCTGAGCCATCCATCTCATTGCACTGGGCCAAAAGCTCTGACCATGGGGTTCCAGCAGGGGCAAGAGTCTAGATGTTTCCCCACCTGTTGGCAACCTCCCATATCTTTGGTTAATGGTCTCACCACCCAGACTCCAATTACTGTGAGGGTTCGCCAGTCTGGGGTATGCAAATTCTAGGTAGTTACAGGCTTATAAGGCTCTTAGGGCACACCCTTCCCTGGTTCCCCTTATCTGGTGTTTTCCCCTTCTGTGGGGCATTAACCCTTGGTGTAACCCAGGGGTGGTTAACTTGGCTAGATGCTGCCCTGGCTGAAAGAGACAGTGGGGGATTTCCTTTTCTTAGGTGAATCCTTTCTCTCTTTCAGTAGCTTTGCCTAGCAGGCTCAGGGAGACATGCTTTGCCAATGAGCACGCACGCGCATGCACACACACACACACACAGAGGGGTAAAAAGAAAACAAAGAAGCTGAGGCTTTACTAGTTGTGAAAAAAGGGGTGAAAACAAGTATCAGTGTAGGAAAGGGCAGAATAGTTTCTAGAGCAATTGCAGAGTCCGGCTTTGGGCTCAGTGGTCCGTTTGTATTTTTAAATTATTATTATTATTAGCAAGCATTTATATAGCGCCAGCAATGTACCTGGTGCTTTACAAAGTAATTGAATAGACACAGTCCCTGCTCTAGGGCTTACAGTCTGAGAGACCGGGGGGGAGGGGGGCAGGAGAGGGATTACATTTAATCTAGACTGTCTCTGGTAAGGCAGGCAAGATAGTTCCTTTTAACTCATGGTTCCTTCCCCACATGCTGAGACCAGGTGATTTTCATCCATGTGGGGCACCGTTCTAAGCTTCAAGCTGGCAGGAGTGCAGAGGGGATAAAATCCAGAGCAAGAGCTAGAGAGCATGCCCTCTGACTTTTTATAGCCTTTATCATTCTCTACAGAGATTGGTTCATGCCAGAGAGTCTAGCCTATCAGGGTGGAGTCACCTGAGGTGACCTGAGCCATGACTTCACCAGATAGGAATGTCTGTGTTGACCTGCAGCCCCCAAAGGTCTCAGCCTGAGGTGATGAGTCATCGCCATGGGCTCTGGGAAAATACAAGGCAGAAGCATGGGGCTTTATGCCACAGAGGTACAGACGCATTCTTCAGCATGTATGAACTCCTGCAATGGGAGTAGATCACCTGTAGAAACACCTAGAGAGGGACATGACATACCCTAAACTAGGGGTGGTGAAGACTGGCCTTTCAGAGACTGCCTCTGGGGAGAAGAATGGAACTTGGAGTGTCTCTGGGGTGGAGACAGGCTACCAGATCTTCTCCAGTGCAGGAGGAAAGGGTCTCTCTGAAGGGAGTGATCCTCTTTCTACTCTAGGGACCAGTTCCTGAGATGCTATAGAGCTAGTATCTCAGGATGCTACAGCCAGCAGGAGGGGCCTTGGTAGGTCGCCTGAGGTCAAGTAGATCATGTGCCCCATAAGTCTGGTCGCCCCTGCCCACGAGGGCTGCATTTTATCAAAAAGGAATGCCGCTTCCTTTAGGTCACATGAATTCAATGGGGTTACCATGGGACAAACAAGAGAAGACTCAGGACCAATGAATCTGAGCTGCACATGAGCTTTAATTACTTCCATTCCTCCTCTTTAGTGGCCTCATTAGGAGTAAAATAGTTGTGTCACTTTCCTTTTGACTGCTGGCGGGACCGAAAGAGTGGCTCCTAAGGATTCACATGCTCTCTGCCTGTAGTCCCCCCTCCACATGAGTGCATCAAAATGTTCGGCAGCATTCTTCCAGAGGCACAGAGGGCCTTCCAAAGGCATCATTCATCTGAGAACCCAAGCAAGGAGTCCATGGGTGGATTCCCTTTTTGTCTCTACTCTGTTCTTTCTCTGTTTTTTAGAAGAGTTACAGCCAGCTCAGTTGCTGCTTTTAGTGTGTGTGTCTGTGTCTGTGTGTCTAGACGGGGGGAAATTCCCCACAGCCTGTGCAATTTTCTCAGATGTCTCCAGCCTGCCTCCACCTCCTCATTTTCCTCTATATCTGGATTCCGTATTCTTCTTGCTGCTATCAGTCTTGTGGAAACAAACACATCAAAGTTATAGGTAGTCATTCTCTCGCAGCTCCCGTGTCCTCTCCCCACACTTGGTATCACATTAATATTAATAGCTACTGTACCTTTCTTAGGCTGTTGCTTTATTCTTGATCCTCAAGGGAGCAAAACCTTTTTCTTGGACTTTCTGCTAGAGCACATACTTGTTTGAAGGAACACTAGGGCATGCTGGGAAACACGACAGACAGAGAGGGGTGATGCCTGTGATAGATATTGGCCCAAACAGCTGAGGTATTCCATGCGATGATGGCACTGCCAGATCAGTCAAACATTCACTTTCCTCCTGCGTAGTTTCCTCCAGCAGGAATGGGTATGCAAGCAGACTAATGATGGCAAGCTGAGGGTTTTTAATCATTTTAACTCCCCAAGGAAAGCAAAGAGAAAAGAACGCTCTTTCCCACAGGGATGCTTGCTGGTAAACAAAAGAGCGAGGCCACAAGTATCGGACTCTTTGCACTTCTGCTGTAGAGAGGCAAACACACACACACATATCCTAGCAAGCAGCAGCCGCAACTGTTGTACATGCAATTACACTAATTAGATGTCCGATCCTCCGAGCGGTTGCCAGCCTAATGCTGGTCTCAGGCATATATCTGGACTTCAGCAATTTGCTCCAGATGTGGCTTCCTCCCATTTGAATTCAATGAGTTAGCTGCATGTTTGTAATGGCATGGAGAAATCCTACATATCTGAGAAAGCAACCTGCCTGGTGCTACCGCAAATAACTGGCAGGGCAATGATACCCATGTTCTACTCTGCAGAGAGGACGCAAAATTTTTGTATAGAGTTGAAATGAATAGATGGTTTTGTATTTGTAGAGATAATTCTCACTTTCGGATAGCTCTCTGGATAATAATCGTTCCCCTCCGAAAAGATATTTGTACATTTCAAATAAGTTGTAATCGACCTGGACAACATTTATCATGACACTGAAGTAACCGAGTTTTCTCAATTTTGAGGCGTTCCTTTGTTTTCATTCATCCTTTCAATATTTTGTACTTTCGTCACTTCTGTTTGTTTTTCCATGCAGACTTAAAATGGGCAGGGTAAAAAATGGAACTGAAAATGGAAACAAACAACCAAAAAGCCAAATGAATGGAATGAACAGAACCAATGAATGAAAGACAAGCACGTAATCGAACAAAGTGTGGTCAGATGTCATTCAGTGCCCATTTTGTTCAGTTTGGTACAGATTTGATATCCGTTACAGCTCTAGTTAGTTCAGTCATTGTGCACCTCTACCTCAACCCACAAATAAATTACTCTGGCCAGTAGCCATCAAGTTTGTTCAGACCACTTCATATTCCTGTTCCTCTCCTTATAAGCAGTCAATGACAATGCGGGTCAACTGGTCAAACAGAAGCCTACACTCATCAAAGGAATGGGTAGTTAGTTGTGGCTGCTGATGTAGTGCTGCCAAGAGCCTCCTGGTAGCAACAAGGCCAGAGCTTCTTCCTGGAGCCCCAAAGACCTGGGTTTGAGCCTGACAAGATATCACAATAGGATTTGTTCCTCAACAGAGCAGCAGCCATTTTGACAGGTGGGGTGGTGATTGGTAAATTCACATGACGGTCAGCCCTCTGGTCTTCTTCTCCTTTCTAGAGATGGCTGCAGTGCTGGTGGGGACGGACGCCACTAGCCTTGCTCTAGCACAGACTTCCTGTGTGACCTTGGGCAAGTCACTTGCACTCTGTGCCCCAGTCCCATGGTTGTCTGTAAGAAACTTGTGGGGCTGACAATATTCCCTTGGTTCAGAGTCTGGGAGCTCTTGCCCTACCATTTAAAGCAAGGATGCTGCAATGCCTTTGGCTTTTAGTGGAGTGCAAGACAGTACTATAGAAAGGAGAAGAGGAGGAAACCTTAGCATTTCTGATCATGGCTATCAGCCAGCTAAAGAAAGCAGCCAAGCCATTTACTCCTGTGTCACAAATAATTACCAGCAGTCGCGGTCGTATCTAATTCCAATGCAAAACTGCTGCTGGAGTTTGTGAAATCAGAGTCCCATGCACAAGGATGCTGGGATCTCAGCAGGAAACCTAATAGGAAAATTCAAATGAGGTCATATGCTTTTTGTTTTTTCCCCATTTTGACAGGATTTCCCTAAAGGTCTCTCTCTTCCTCAAGCTTATGAGCTTAATTAACACTCCCTACCTTGGTGCAAGGGATGGAATTTGAAACGATTATTTGGTTTCTGCCAGCTTCTTTACCAGCCTGCCCGTAACTTCAAACTCCTCTTGTTCTTTGAGGTCTCATTTATTTCTCCTTTCCGATGCAGCACTGCAGGGGGAAACTAAGAGGCTTAGAGGGCTGGATACTCATCTGGTGGTATGTAAATCGCAGGCTGGGGCTACATTAACTAAAATACCAGTGAGGACCTGGCTTAGCAAAAACAGTAATCAAAGCCGGGAAGCCACAGGCAAAGAGGTGCTGAATTCTCCAGCCAGGCCCTTGGATTGGGTAACAATTGCAGGGCAGTAGACTGGAGGTCCTGAAGCTGCTTCCTTTCAATAGAAATAAAAGTTTGGAATGTATTCAGCATGAGAAAGCATAATGCAATCAGCACCAGGGCCCCTGAGTTGTTTATATGGATGCTCATTTCATGCTGTATTAGGCTGTACCCAGATTTTTGCATTGCCAATGGAGTAACACAGCACACTATTACTGAGAGCGTGATCCTGAAGCCATTTGATGCCCTTACTGTACCCCACCCCAACAGTACCTTTTTGGCCAGTGCAGTAATGAGTTTTGTTATCTTTTGCTGCCTTGCCAGCAGTGTAAGGTTTGCACTGGGTTCAGCAGACAAAGGGGTTCATTAAAAATACCTGCCAAAATAGTACAGCCAAAGACACGAAGTAGAACTGAAATGCATACCAAATGTAATATTCCTTCATTATAATATTCCTGGCCCCGGGTCTGCTAGCTTTCTGTCGAGTTTGCAAGACCTGGATGTTCGCCAAGGCCTTCGGAGGGGAGGGTGGGGTAGGTAGGGGGGATGAGGGATTTTATAGATATTTTTAAAAATAGTTTTGAGGTTATTTTCAAATATTTTAATTTTTGATGATTTTTATGAATATTATCTTTGTTTTATTTATGTTGTAAGCAGCCCCAAGATGCCGTAGGCATGAGGGGGCAGCCAATAAATTTAAAGAAATAAATAAAAAATACATTAAAATAAATTATTTTTATTTTATTTAATATTATTTATTTGTATCTCGTCCTCTCCTGCCAGGGCGGCTCACAATCAATAAATACAATAGATCAGCAGTAAAATGTATAAAATAAACAACAATAAAATCTATGCAATAAAAGCAGCCAGCATGTGCAAATATATATATAAAAACTAGGGATGGGTGAACTGTTCGGGTTCGGCCATTCGGTTCGGCCGCGTTCGGTTCGTGTGTTTGGGTTCGGCCGTTCGGGTGGATCGCCGAGTTTGTGTTCGGCCGTTCGGTTCAACCGCGTTCGGTTCGTGTGTTCGGGTGTCGGCCGTTCGGGTGGATCGCTGAGATCGAGTTCGGCCTAAAAATATCGTGAGTGCGCAGGAAGCCGGAAATCGCGCCAGAAACTGGAAATTCGTGTGCGTGTGGAGCTGTGAGGCAAGTGGGTGTGTGTTTGATTTGGTGGCTGCTTGGTTCGTGTGTTTTGGCTGTGATTGTGTTGGGTTTGGCTGTGCTGTGTGTGTTTGGGTTGTTGGTGTGTGTTGTGGGTGACTGTTGGTGAGTGGGTTTTTAAAAAAAATAAAAAATGAAGAAGGCTGTTCACATCCTCCGGCTGGGGGCACATTTGCCGGAGGAGGAGGAACAGGTGGAGGCCGCTGCCCCTGCTATACCTCCCGTGGCACCGGTGGCACTGGCTTCCTCTTCGGACGAGGAGGAAGAGGTGGGCTCTACTGCCATTCCTGCCAGGTTTGTAAACCTTTTTTTTAACTTTTAAGACAAGAAAGACTGTATCAGTTAGAGCGAGCTCAGCTCACTGGCTTGCGGTGGGTGCGTGGGTGGTGGGCATCAATCAGGCACAAACAGTGGCCAACAGCAGGTGGCAGCGGATGTCTACCACACAGAGAGAGGGTACTGTAGTGTGGGGGACTCTTCCAGCAGTCAGGCATGAGCAATCCCCCACCCAAACATGTGCCAGGCTATCAAGGGTCTCCACTCTCCAGTTGCCATCCCATTCCCTAAGCACCCCCAAATAAGGGCAGTCTCATTCCTCCAGCCAGGGTCACATCTCGCGTCACCATCCCTAGCACCCCAAGGAGGGGAGCAGGATTTGCACGTGCCAGCCAGGGGCTTTCTAGTTGCAATATCTAGCATCCATGGTTGACTGACGGCGCTGCTGGGGAGGCTCCTGGTGTTGTTCTGCCCCCATACTGCTCCTGCTGGTACAGGCAGCAGCAGTTGGTGCAGGACACTGGCCCTGATCTGGGCGACTCGCTTCTGGAGTCGGGAACCCGCTGGAATCTACTTCCCCTGCTTTCCCACTCAGCAATACAGCACTGTGGCATGCCTTGAGGTGCCTGGCCATTGCGGTTGTGCCAAGGTTGGCAAGCACCTGCCCGTGTTTCACCACCTTTTTGCACAGTGTGCACTGCACCTCTCTGGGATCATCTGCCCACACCAGCTTAAAATGATCCCAGACGGAGGATTCCACCCCCCTCCTGCTTTCTTGCCTGCCCCAGCGAATGCACTGCTGCCAGCGCTGCTGGGAGGGGGAGGACTTTGTGGCACTGGTGATGCAGCTCTGGGAGGGTCAGACATCGCCTCATGTACAGAGATCTCTGCGGCACTAGTGTCACTGACTGCCTCTTCCTCACTGTCCCCGGCGATCATGGTGATGTCCCATGAAGGGGAGTACTGGGACCCAGAGGCTAGACTGCCCGTGCCCGCCATGCTGTAGGCACGCTCCCTGTGCCCCCCTCTGTAGCTGCTAATGCTGCTGCTGATGCTCCTGCTTCTCTCCCTAGTACTGGCTTTGCCTGCGGATCAGGCCCTGCCTCTAGCAGCCGGGATGGGATCCACCAGCTCTGGACTGCTGGGGATTTCCTCGACTGTGGGGGACATTGGTGGCCCTGGAGGAACATTGGTAGAAGGTGCCCCAGCACCTGCTCCAGAACCACCCGCAGCAGAGACAGATGCAGCTGGAGACTCTTGTCTGCAGGCCTTCCAGTGTCCTGCGTGTCAGTGGAGGGCACTGCCAGGAGGCGATGCAGAGCAGCCTGTTGCCCTAAAGTAGGCCTGCTGATTTTGGGGGGGGAGATGCGCTCTGCCTCTGGCTACTGCTGATGCTCCCCGTGCATGGCCACGCCCACCTCTGGCACTTGCCCCATTGCCTCCCCTACGGGCAGTAGATCGGCCTCTCCTTCCCTTCTCCATTTCTCCTGCAAAAATAATATTTTTAACTATATATATATATATATATATATATATATATATATATATATATATATATATATATATATATATATAAACACTAAATATAACTACTATTAACTAATAACTAACTATTCTAAATGCTATGAACTAAATGGATTAACTAGCTGCTACAAACCCTAAAGCTGAATCACTAAACGCTATCTCTATCAGTAAAGTAAGTCTCCTATTATCTCAAACCTAAAATCGAATCTATCTATCTATCTATCTATCTATCTATCTATCTATCTATCTATGGGATGGGGGTTGGGGGTAATCACAAACAACACAAGGATGGGTACAAAACTAAAATGAAACCTAAATCAATCTATTAATAATCCTACTCTAAATGAATCAAAAAACAGGGGAAGGGAAGGGAATCAGGGATGGAATATATAGGGGAAGGATTCAACAATGGAGGGGGGAGGGAGGAAGGAAGATTGAACACAGGGAAGGATAAAAACAAAAAATAACAACTAAATCTATGTAAGCTAAGCTAAATAAATGAGAATATGAAGGTAGATGGGTTGGATGGGTGAAATAGGAGGAGGATGGCAATGGATTGGGGAGCTGGAAAATGCTGGGTGAGGGAGCCTTCTGAAACGCCTGCTGTTCAGGAACAGTGACTAGCTCAGAAGGTATTGGGAAGGGGGGAGGCCGACAGTTTTGTTTCTTGCTGCGCCCGCCTCACCGCAAGCCCCATTGGCTCCATGCAGCCTAGCCTGTGGCCAATTGCAGACTGCCAAGCCGGTGGTCTGAGATGAAAAGGGATGGTGATTCGGCAGGCTGGCTGCTACCCCAAGCCACTCTCCACCCTCCACCCCTGGTGCCTGGAAGTCTGCTCCTAGCTGAGCCAGATGACTTCCCCCTCCCTGCTACATTTGGCCTTCCAGAGACCTGTCAGTAGACCATGTTTTAGCCACCTGAACTCAACCGAACGTGATCTGAACTGACCGAAGTGTTCGGCCATTTCAGCGTTCGGTGTGTTCTTGTTTGGTCGTCCAAACAGGCTGAGTTCAGGCTGAACACTGAACTTCCGAACCCTGTTCGCCCATCCCTAATAAAAACCCTTCCACCCTAACCCTCCCCACAGCCATCCCCTCCATCAAATGCCTGGCAGAAGAACCACATCTTACATTGGTACTGAAAAACAAGGAGAGTCAGGCGGAGGCAAACAGCCACTGGGAGTGAGTTCCAGGATGCCGGTGCAGCCACCGAGAATGCCTGCCTGTTGGTCCCCACCCAATGATATTGAGGGACCTCCAGGAGGGCACCCTCTGATGACCACAGGAGCTGCCCCGAAGTCCGGGAAGTGAGGCAATCCCTCAGATAGCTAGGGCCCAGGCCATTATGGGCTTTATAGGTCAAAACCTGCATCGTCAATCAGGCCAGGAAGACTATAGGCAGCCAGTGCAGAGCTCAGAACACAGGTGTAATGTGCTCCCGGTGACCCGTCCCCATAAGCACATGGGCTGCTGCATTCTGCACCAACTGCAGTCTACGGACCATCACCATGGGCAGCCCCACATGCAGGGCACTACAGTAATCCACCCCTGAGGTGACGAATGCATGGATAATGGTGGCGAGAGCAGAGTCTGAGACACATGGATGGAGCCGTTTCACCAGATGTAACTGGCGAAAGGCACTCCTGACCACAGCTGACACCTGGACATTCAGGAGCAACTGAGAATCCAGGAGTACCCCCAGGCTCCACACACAAGGTGCAAGCACTGGGCGAACTCGTCAATAATGGGGGATTCCCCCGCACCCAGACCACCAGCCCCACCAAAAAGCATCACCTCTGTCTTGTCGGGATTCAGCTTCAATCAGCTAGTCCCCATCCAGTTCCCAATAGCAGTCAGACATTGGGAAAGCACTGAGAGTACAGGGCCTGGGTTGGATGAAAAGGAGAGATACAGCTGAGTATCATCAGCATATTGATGACATCGTACTCCTCACTTACGCACAACCTCCCCCAGCGGCTGCTTAAACACATTGAACAAAAGGGGGGGGGGCAAGTAGGAACCCTGAAGGACCCCACACGGGAGACCCCTGGGGGATGAAGTACATTCTCCCAGGACTACCCACTGAGATCTATCTGCTAGAAAGGAACAGAACCATCGCAAAACCATCCCGTCCACTCCAGCCAGGTTCCACAGGCGGGTCACCAACACCTCATGGTTCACTGTGTCAAAAGATCGAACCAGGAGGGTCGAGGACCCTCTATCCAGCTCTACTCATATGCTCTACTCAAGTCTCAGTGCCATACAACATCCTGACTGCGAGGGATTCAGGAAATGGACGTGTTCTAGATGTGCCTATTTGGCATATTATGATTTGCCTATTCTGATAGCTGTCCCAATGTCTGAATAGATCCTTGTAACTGAAACAAAATTTGTCTCTATCTCTTTTTTCTGATATTTCGGTTTGGAGACTTTGACTTTCAGCTAGGATATCTAAGCCAACCCCCGAGGAAAAAAAACTGAAATAAACAAACCAAAATAGCCAAAGCAAAGAGTTTGGAAAGACCAAACAAAGCAGATACATAAAATGCCAAGATAAATATGGAAGTATTACCCTTATTCCAAATATCAGGAAAAATGTCTTATCAGTAAGAGCTGTGTGGCAATGAAACAAGTTGTCTAGGGAGTTAATAGGGCTCTCCATCGGTGGGGTTTTGAGAGAGTATCTGGACAGCTGTTTGTAGCTGTAGACCTCCTGTATCTAAGCCGGGGGTTGGACTAGATGACCCTCAAAGTACCTCCCCTCTCTATGATTTGTTACACAGTTGTGTAGATGACAAAAAGCAGACAGATTCAATTAAAGCTGAAAGTTTGTTCTCATTTTTTTTCTCCTCTCGGTTTCATCAAGAATGCCGGTTCTCAGTTCATTCCGGGGGGTTCGGATTAGACTCCATTCTGGTTCATTAACGCCTTTTACTCCTTTAACTTTGAGGGTACTCCAAATTTTTAGGTTCCTAAACCTTTACGGTGCACGGTACTTTAGAGTGTATGACACTTTTGGGGTGTTGTGCCTCTGTTCTCCACCACTTATGTGGCTGTCGGCTGCCTCTTGGGGAATTTAGCTCCTTCAACCAACCACACAATGAGAAATTTCAGCTGTTCCTCAAGCATAAATTACCAATGGGTGGTGAGCCGTGACACTCCAATTATCTTTATCATTTCATTAATTTAAGGAGCACAATGAGCTCTAAATGCAGTTTGTTTTCTCCTTGATATGTTTTTAGTATTTTGTATTAATGAATTTTTGTTAATACCTATTTTGTTGTTTAACTATATTATAGACAATGACCTTGGTCATGCCAAATAAAGAATATCGTATCGTATCACTGTGTCCCAGTGCCACACAGAGTTACCCCAAAATTTAGATCTGGCGTCTGCACTCGCACCTACAGGCAGTCCACTAAGGGAGGGCTTATCCCAATCATGGCAGGTCCCTCAATAGTTCAAAACATTAGCACAAAATGTAAGTCCATTTACAAGGCTTGAAAGGATCCCACCTGATTTACATTATGCTCAGTCCTGGGTCTGGCCTAGTCAGCATCTCAAGCCTCCAGGTAAAGTAATCCGAGTATGGGGCTTCCTTCAGTGCTCTCTGGGTCTTTGGTCTGGGTCCAGTCAACTTCCTTGGAAAGTTCTGTACTTGTCGACAGCCTCTTCCTAACTGCCCCCATTGCTAAGTTTGAAACCCCCATTCTATAGCCCTGGCCTCTCTCAGCTGTGTCACTCTTAAAGGGATATTGTCCATCTATCCTTTATTCATACTGTGATCTGTGACAAAAATGGGTATACTCATTGAATTTCCAGTACCTGACTAATCAGTACCTGATTAGTGGCTGATTTGGGTATCCAATATCCCAGAATGTCAACTTCCATTCCCAGGATATCAGCGTCTGGTCCTGATTTTTCAAGTTTCCATCCTGATTTACCGACTGGTAACAGTAAATTGATAATGTGAATTACTGATTTTTCGGGTAGTCGGGTACCCAATCAGTGTTCCTCAGGACCGTCGGGTGCCTGACATGGTGCTCAAAAATTCAGGGTGCTAAATTAGGTACCAGTTTCAGCTCTACAGAAAATAATTAGTCCCTGTCTTTTCCTACTAGCTCCACTCCCTGACACTCCGGTGTAATGGAGTTAATTATGCAGTCCAAATTTCTTTCCATGAGTCTATACTTATAGCTGAAAACTCAGCAGGCATCAGCCAGTGTTTACCCTCTAATAACAAAGAATGGTCAAAAGTTCTTTCAGTTTATTCCTCCCCTCCCTGAACATTCTGAAGACTTACTAATGTGTTTTTCTTCCATTTCCTCTTTGCCTGTTTACCTCTCGGTCTCTCCGAGTCATAGTTTCCCATTTAAATCTCTTTAGAGGAATTGGACGGCCCATCTGCAAAATTTGCTCAGACCTCAAGCCTTGAGATTTGACTGCCTCTCTGGATTCTAAATCCCTTCCAAATGAGGCTTTTAGACCCTGGTTTTGCTTCTGCTGATAGTAATGCATGGCAGCAAATTACAGTGCAACTGCATTTTTGTCAAAATGTGTAGCAAAGTTTGACTGTTATGTCTATTCCAGCTTTTTCCTACTGTCCAGAACAGCCACATGGGAGAGGAAGTATTGCATAAGAAACTCATTGGTTTTATTTCCAGCTCTGCTGCTAATTTTATCATGAAACAAGTATCCATGAAAACAGGTATACTCCTTCAATTTCTGGTACCCAAATCCCGCCCCCCACTAAATTAAATATCTGTGGCACTCCTCCAAATGCAGAGCACCGTCCCTCCCCCTACAGCACATGCCTTTAGGTTGCTTCCCCTCCACTGCTTGCCTCCTCCTCCCAGTCTGGTCTCACACCTCTCTACTAACCAGAAAGGGGGGCACTTGGAGAAGCCAGTAAGGTCCCAATTAGGCCCACCTCCTCTTCCCAAGGTCCAGAAGACCTGACCCCCCCAAGTCATAGAGCCGCTGCCTCCCTCCACCCTACAGGAGGTCTGTAGAACCCCTCCAAATCCAGAGCACCTCCTCACCCCCGCACGCCCCCCACAGCACATGCCTTCAGGTTGCTTCCCCTCAGCTCCACTCTACGTTATCGCTGCCCCATGCTAACTGTGTCCTCCTCCCAAACCTGTCAATATTTGCCATTTTCCATGAAATTCTCTGGAAAAAGGCAAAATATTTATTTTTCTCTGCTAAAAGGCAAAATCTCTGGTTTTCCATCACAAAGAGAAAAACTAGGAACCCTGCTGATGTCCTAGAAACTAGGAACCCTGAGGACCTAATGTCCTAGAATGTTGACTTTCGGTCCTGGAAAATCAACTCCCGGTCCTGATTTTTCAAGTTTCTGTCCTGATTATTCAGTTTTCTGTCCTAACTTTCCAATCGGTAACTGAAACATCGGTAAATCAGTCATGGAAATTACTGATTTTTCAGGTAGTCAGCTACCCAATTTGTAGCCGGGTATCTCTTCAGGTACCCAGTGCAACACTCAGAAATGCAGGTCACCCACATGTACTCAATTAGTAGTACCCATTTCAGCTTTAATAATGAGTAGTAGTCATTCCTGTTGCAGCACCTGGAAAAATCAAGCCACCACTGCATACCTCACAGCATACCTGCATATTGCACGGCCAAATGGTGATAAGCCTCACCCCCTCAGCTAATAAGCTCCACCCCGCAGTGAGTATTTAACCTCCACTTCTCACACCCTTATATGTATTTACCCACACTCCTCCCAACATGTCAAGATGCTTAAAGCAGAACAGAAGCTCTCCAGCTTCTCCTGCCACTTAGCTTCTTGTCATTCCACCATCTCCCCATTCTCCTCTCAAGGGCTTTTCTGAGGAGGCAGCCAGGAAACAGGAGCCTGAGGCTTGAATACTCTCTCTCTCTCTCTCTCTCTCTCTCTCTCTCTCTCTCAAAGAAGGACTTTGACCCCCTGAAAAAGGGATAGTGGAATAAGGTTTAGCAGGGACAGACCTAAATATGGTCTGTCCCTGCTAAACAGGGACAGTTGAGTGGTGGGCCATTGTGCTAGACACTATATACATATGTCCCTGCTCAACAGCTTACAATATTTTCCCGTGACAAGAGAAGGGAAAGCTCGTCTCATCAACTGTCTCTCTGACATCTCTACCTGGACGTCTCAACGTCAACTCAAACTCAACATGGCTAAAACTGAACTCCTTATCTTCCCCCTTCATCCTTCCTCTCCTTCCTCACTGTCAATAACTATTGATGGAGTCACCATCCTGCCTGTCCCCCAAGCCCGTAGCCTAGGCTTCATCTTTGACTCAGCCCTTTCTTTTAAACCCTACATTGACTCTGTTGCTAAATCCTGTCGCTTCTCCCTCCATAACATTGCTAAGATTCGCCCTTTTCTCTCTGTCTCGTCTGCCAAAACTCTTGTTCATGCTCTGGTCATCTCTCGCCTCGATTACTGTAACCTCCTTCTCACTGGCCTTCCCCGGTCTCACCTTTCTCCCCTCATCTCTGTCCAAAACTCTGCTGCCAGGGTCATCTACCTCGCCAGTCGCTTCGACCATGTGCAGCCCCTCCTCTCTTCGCTTCACTGGCTTCCCCTTCCTGAACGAATCCTGCACAAGCTCCTAGTCTTCACCTATAAAGCTCTTCACAACCTTGCTCCCCCCTACCTCTCTGCACTTATCGCCCTCCATACTCCAGCCCGTGCACTTCGCTCCTCCTCTGTCCCTTCTCTCACCCTTCCACGCCTTCCCTGCTCCCCTAAGCGCCTTCGTCCCTTCTCACTTGCTGCCCCCCATGCCTGGAACTCCCTCCCTGTCCACATCCGCCTTGCCCCCTCCCTTCATACCTTCAAATCTCTCCTTAAAACTCACCTCTTTCGCTCTGCTCTGTCTGACTCTTTATCCTGCTGAGCCACTATTCCTATACCTACGATCGGTTTACCCTTATCCTTGCCACATGGACCTGCCTGCTGTCATTCTCATCGTAACCAAGCCAAGTACGTGCACCTGAGACCTCTCATCTTCATGAATGTTAGACCCCTTGTCTCTCCCTCTGTTCCCCTTCCTATGTCTCTCCCCCAGCTTCTGTCTCTCAGATTGTAAGTCCTAGGGGCAGGGACCATGTCTATTTTATTACTTTGTAAAGTGCCCGGTACACTGCTGGCGCTATATAAATGTTTGTTAATAATAATAATAATAATAATAATAATAATAATAGACGGGTGGACACAACAAGTAAGTTAAACAGACTACAGTGGAGGCAGCTTAAACTGAGTTTAGCTGGCCAGTTAGAACAAGTCAACTTATAACTTTAACTGAAGCAGACCTTAAAGAAGCAGACCTGTCTTTGGTACTTGGCAATCTCCAATTTTACAAACAAGGAAACCATATCTAAAACGCTACTATAAGAATCTTGATTGAAGCTAGAAACAATACTCAGTCTAACAGAAATGACTGTGGTGAATTTTATTCTTAGAATTAATTCAATTCCAAGAGACCCAATTTGACAACGAGAGATAGTGTAACTTCACAGAGTACCCAGTGGGAGAGCTGCCCAGTTGATCAGACGAAAGCAGGAGGCTCTGCAAGTCCTATTAGGTGTTAAGAGTCTCCTAGGAGGCAGTTAACACATTTGCTTTTCATCATGCTACTTGCAAACCATAGGTTAACAGTTCAAATCTAGCCTTCATTCTTAAGAGAAAAGTGTACTAGGTCTGGGGAGAAGGGATCAAATCTGGATCAGTTCCTGAGCTACTGCACTTTTTGCTTAGGACTAAGGGCTGGAGCAGATCAGCCAGTGTGCGTTTGTAGCTTTTACCTGCCCTTTCAAAATGACCCTGCCTGTACTGGATCTCGATGGGCTGTTTCAATTGCTCCATTTGAGGCATGTGCACTAAAAAAAGTTGTTTTTTTTTAAATGGGAATGCACATAACTCTATGTCGTTTCACATGCATGTGCAAAATGATGTTGTGCAATGTTGTACAACACAGTGTTGTGCCATTGTGTGCACGTGTGTTGAACAAAATACCTTTTTATGCAGGCAGAAGAAATGGGTTTTATAATGTACACAAAATGGTGCTGTGCAAAGGAAGGAGGAGCAGGTCTCCCAGTCTAGATCTCCAGCCGACTAGGGACCATATTGTGTGTCCAGTCCCTGTTCTGCCAGACCCAGATCAGACCTGTCAAAGATGGGATCTGCTGGGATTTCCCATTTCGACCCTACTTAGGAATTAAGGCTGGATTTGAACCAATAAGCTGTGGTATGCAGGATAAAACGTAAATCTGCTGATAGTCACTTAGAAGACTTGCTTCAGAGAAGAAGCAAGAGCAACAGCAGTTGCCTCAATGCAGGACCACCTTCTAGTGGTGGGGGCCCTGTAGTCCTTCTCATTCCAACCCTAATATTTTTGAAAACTCCAGCGATGGAGAGCCTTGAACCCCCTAGACCACTAAAGAACACAAGAAGTGCCATACTGGGTCAGACCAATGGTCCATCTAGCCCAGCATCCTGTCTCCGACAGAGGCCAATCATGGTGGCTTGGGGGAAGCACCCAACAGGTCACAATGGGGGATCCATTCCCTGTTGTTTTCCCCCAGCTCCAGTCATGTTCCCTGATCCTGTCTGGCTAACAGCTGCTAATGGACCTATCTTCCAGAAACTTGTCCAATCCTCTTTTAAATTCAGCGATAGTACTGGCCCTTACCACAGCCTCTGGCAGTAGATTCCACAACCCTATTATACGCTGAGTGAAAAAATATTTTTTGTTTTATTTGTTTTAAACTTGTCACCCATGAGTTTCATGGAGTGTCTATTAATTCTAATACTAGCTGGGAGGCTAAGTTACTGCTCCTTGTTGATTAGTGCCACACCACACATGATTTTATAGACCTCTATCATATCTCCTCTCCGTCGTCTCTTCTCCAAACTGAAGAACCCCAAACTACCAAGCCTCTCCTCATACGGGAGCCCTTCCATGCCCTTGATCATTTTTGTTGCCCTTCTCTGTATCTTTTCTAGTTCAGCTATGTCCTGAGTGGTAACTCCTAGCTTAGTACCCAGCATTGTGTACGCATCGTTTGGATTATTTTTCCCTATGTGCATCACTTTGCACTTGTCCACGTTAAATCTCATTTGTCATTTAGGTGCCCAGGCACCCAGTGTCATAAGATCCCATTGCAGTTCCTCACAGTCTGCTTGTGTTTTAACTACCGTGAATAACTTGGTGTCGTCTGCAAAACTGATCTCTTCACTCTTAACACCCTTTTCTAAATCATTAATGAATACATTAAACAGTACCTGTCCCAATACAGTTCCCTTGGGCACACCACTTTTTACATCGCTCCATTGTGAAAACTGACCATTTAGTCCAACCCTTTGCTTCCTATCTTTTAACAAGTCTCTTATCCATAGTAAGCCACTACCACCTATCCCATGACTTTTTAACTTTCTCAAGAGTCTTTTACATGGGACCTTATCAAATGCTTTCTGGAAATCCAGGTACACTATATCTACTGGGTCTCCCTTGTCCACACTTGTTCCATGTACCTCAAAGATCTGTGAACCTGGCTATAAAATGGGTGTATAAAGCAGGACAAGACCTTGCAGGAGAAACAAAGTAGTTCTTCCATATAAATAATTGCTTTAAAAATAATTCAAACTTCCTGAGATGCTGAGGAATGTAGGAGGCGTTTATCTGGAAACCACAACAGCATGCTCTCATGATCATCTGGAAACCACAACAGCATGCTCCCCTGCAGCAGGGGAGGTTGTCGCCTTGCCTCAAGGAGGCTGTGGTGCGCCCCCTGCTGAAAAAACCATCTTTGGACGTGGATGCGCTTGCCAGTTACCGACCTGTCTCTAACCTCCCCTTTTTAGGGAAGGTTATTGAGCGGGCAGTGGCACTCCAGCTCCAGGTGCATCTGGATAGCATCAGTTTTCTAGACCCTTTTCAATCTGGGTTC
>QEPC01010552.1:87121-104297 GCA_003113815.1 Sphenodon punctatus | reverse complement strand
GTGGTTAACGTCATGTCTGTTTTCACCCACACTTGCAGGGCTGTTTTGTGAGAAAAAGGTTGGTTATACACATTTTATTATAATTTTGTGGCTATTGGAAGGGTGTTCATTTGACAAACTAATACTGTGTTAATTAGTTTGCATCAGCTGTGAAAACACTTATGTGGATATGTTTTCCAGGTACAATGCGCCCACATAGCAACTAAAGCATAATGGAAGAGCTTCCACATAGAGGTTATGTGGAAATATAGGAAATCTCTTTCAACATCCAGGAGGTAACTAGAGGCTGTAAGGGTCAATTGAATGCATAATGAATTACCTGTACATGCAAATTTTATGACAACATGCTTGGTTGATTTTTTTTTGGAATTGTAGAAAATTTTCTTTAATATTTATTTAGGAGCCACTGAAGAAGGGGGAATCCCCTGAAACGCGTCTGGCAGGTAGCTGAAGGACCATGCCAAAGAAGCCCAATTTGAAAAAGGAAAAGACCATGGGCATATCAACCATATTCCTCAAGAATCCAGGATTGGACTTTTGAAGTTTTTCTTTTCCAATCAGAGCCCCAGTGGGGGCCCTTTCTGCTGCATACAGTTGTATGTTAAATTGTAATACACACATCATTGATGTCCATGCCTTGCTATTTTAATTAACACAGTACCCATTGAATGGGAATAAATAATTGTTTTTGTATATATCTGTCATGTTTTCAAATGTGACAGTGGCCTGCACTCCCATACTTTGGCACGGGGGCCACGGTCCTGTTAGTTTTCCCTTGCCAGATGTTGGCACAGAATAGATCCTGGCCGTGGTAGCGGCTAGCATGGGCTGTGACTCAGCCTCCATGACTGGGATCTGATGACCAGACTGGGATTAAAGTGGGCTTTCACTTTTGAAAGTCCCCTTTACTGGAACTGGTCTGGAGTCCCCGCCAGTTCCAGGAACCATGTTGTCTGTCATTGGCCACCATGGCTGTCCATCAGGGAGTGGGGTGGGTTGCTGTGCACAGTCTGGGGGTAGGGCCCAACGGACGCAAGTCCATGTATCTCCCCGCCCTTCACGGCAGCCCGGCCCGTGTCATGGTAGTTCAGGGGCCTGGCAGGATCCCGGCCATGGTGGCAGCCGCTCTCCGGAGGAGGGAAGTCCATGGTGGTGGCTTTCCACCATCACATTTGGAAACACCGATTTAAAAAAACCCTGCTATTTAAACCAATGCAAGACTGGCAAAGTGACACCCATTGAAAATAACGGGAAGCTAATTTCTAAAACTAAGTTAAATTACAAACAAAAACAAATGCATAACTAAAAATTTTTAAATGAAAACAAATCCAAAATGAAAATGAAGCTGGTCCCTTCGGCGCACCCCCAGTCGGTACCCAATTACCAGAAATGGATGCCCAAAGATCCAGAATAGCAGGTAGTACCATTAGCAAATTGCTGATTTTCCATTTTGCCGACTTATTCTGACTTACCGTTTAATCATTCAGTGGCTGTGATCCCAAATCTCCTGCACACGGGATCTACGCAGATCCCATGCTGCTTGCATATGGCACAATGTCCCCAAAATGGGAAATCAGAAGGATTAGTTTTTCAGAATAGGGAATCTTAGAGTAAGCTTAGGTTAGGAGATAGCATTTTTATGGTTATTTCATTAAAATGGCCTGGGTCCTACATATCCACAGGACTATCTTCCTCCTTATGTCCCTCCGTAGCCTCTAATTTGAATCTGCTGAACTACTATCCCAAGTAATTTATAACCCAGGCCCTGTCTATATGTTATTTTAATGTTTATATGGTATTTTAAGTGTTTGGATTGTTTTAAATTGTATTTTGTTGTTGGAAGCCGCCCTGAGCTGTCTTCAGGAGGGGCGGGGTAAAAATTTAATAAATAAATAATTTGTAACTTATCACTAAACTACTCCTCTTTGCCAGAGGACTGTTAGCAAATGTAACTCCAATCTTTTTAAGAAAGGCTCCAGAGGTGACCCTGGAAACTACAAAAACAAAATTACTTGGCATATTGACAAGCATGATTTTATGGGTAAAAAAACCTAGCAAAGGGAAATCATGCTTCACTAACCTATTAGAATTGTAAATAAGTATGTGGATAGGGCAGATAGTTTATTTGGATTTTCAAAAAGTTTTTTACAAAGTCCCTCACCAGAGACTCTTGAGCAAACTAAGTAGTCATGGGATAAGACGTAGGGAGAGTCCTTTCATGGATTTGTAGCTGGTTAAAAGATCGGATCAAAGGGTAGGAATAAGTGGCAATTTTTCAAGTTGGAGAGGGGTAAACAGGGGTCAGTACTGGGGGTCAGTCTCAGGGATCAGTACTGGGAGCAGTATTGTTTAACCTATCCATTAATGATCTGGAAAAGGGGGGGTAAAGATTGAGGTGACTAAATTTGGAGATGACACCAAATTATTCAAGACCCAGGCAGACTATGGGTGTTTTCAGACATGACGCTAACCCCAGTTTAAGTACACTTTAACCACACTTTAACATTTTTTATGCATATTGCAGGGCTGCATAGGGCACCAATACAGCCCTGCAACATGCACAAGAGATGTTCAAGTGTGGTTAAAGTGGGGTTAGCGTCATGTCTGAAAACACCCTATGAGGACCTATAGAGGGATCTTGCACAACTAGGTGGATGGGCAATAAAATGGCAAATGAAATTTAGTATTGATAAGTGCAAGGTGATACCCATAGGGGGAAAATAATCCTCACTTTACATATAAAATGTGAGGTTCTGATCTGGGTTTAATCACTCAAGAGAAGGATCTTGGAGTCATTGTTCTGTGAATAGTTCCGTGAAGACATTGTCTCTGTGAGTGGCAGCAGTTAAAAAGGCAAACCGAACGCCAGGCATTGTTGTGAAAGGAATAAAAAATAAAAGGGAAAATATCATAATGCCACTGTATAAATCTTTGGTACAACCCCACCCTGAATAGTGTGTGCAGTTGTGGTTGTCCCATCTCAAGGAAGATATAACAGAATTGAAAATGTTCATAGAAAGACAACAAGGATGACAGAAGGGATGGATCGACTTCCATATGAGGAGAGGCTCAACAGGTGGGGGCTGTTTAGCTTGGAGAAGAGACAATTATGAAAGAAGTTTATAGAATCATGAGCGGTGTGGAAAAAGTAAATAGGGAACTCTTGTTTCTCCTAGTCCACATAAGAGAACAAGGGAACCGTCTTTGAAGTTAATTGCCAGCAGATTTAAAACAAACAAAAGGAAGTACTTTTTCACTCAGCAGAAAATGCAACAAGAACAGAAACTAGATAAATTCTTAGAAGGTAGAGCCATAAATGCTTAATAGTTGGGGCTTAAACTCCTGGCTACCGGTAGCTGGGAGTGGTTATTAGCAGGAGATGGATCACACCTTCATGACCTGTATTTGTACTTCTTTCGAGCTAATGTAGCTGGCCACTGTCGGAGACAGGATGCTGGGCTCAATGGACCATGGGTCTGTCCCGGCATAGCACTTATGTTCTCTCAGATCAGCCCAGGGCGCCCTATTGCAAGTTCCATATGTCCATACATCTCAGGCACGCAGAGAGGCATTCTTTCTCGGTGGCTGCTCCATGACTTTGGAACTCCCTTCCTTTGGAGGTTTGCCTAACCGCTAGTTTGAGCATCTTCCAGAGGCAGTAGGGATGGGCGAACGCGGTTCAGAAGTTTGGAGTTCAGACCGAACTCGAATAGTTCGGTCAACCGAACTGAACGTTCGAACCGAACTCGAATCCGAACGTTCAGTTCGGATGCGTTCGGTGAGTTTGGAATTGAATTTCCATTGGTTTCAATGGAAAACACATTATCGGCTGTAACGTTTCTGTTTCTTATGATATTTAGATGAAAATTGGAGTGACTCCAATACCTCCAATAGAACTCCTTATATGCACCAAATCTCAAATCTCAAAACAATTAAATAAAGTAATCCTATTTTAGAAGCAGTTGAATTATTGTATTTTGCAATATTCTACATATACATTCTTAGCTGTAACTTCTTTGCCTCACATGTAATGTAGGTGAAACTTGATCAATTTATACCCCTTCCCATATTAACTACCTTTGCCAAATTTCAGAAGGATTGGACAAAAGGTCTTGGTGGTATAAGCAATTAACAAATAAATGTATGTCTGACTATAACATCTTTGTAGTCCAACCAGTGTACATGAAATTTGGCAGGACTATATATTTCACTTTCATGATCATCTCTGCCAAATATCAGAGAGATATTATAAAGGGTCTCAATTTTATATGCCTGTACAACAAATGTAGAGAAGGGGCCTATGCCTGGGATTCTCTTATGTCACTGTGGTATAAGATCGGTTTGTGATGCAAATTGGCCAACAGAAGTGGTTCCCTTTATCAAAATCTCCTGTACATTTGCTGAAATAGCAGGAACGGTATTTGATACATTCCTGTCAAATATCCTGTAAACAGAATGGAATATCAAAATGTAACAGCTGGAAATGTATTTTCAGGTTAATGTCTTATACCCTTGGGACCCTTTATCCACTCTTTCCTAAAATTGGCAGAAATATTAAGCATATAGAGGGATGTAATATGCACAAGTTTCATGAACATTGGATGCAAGATAAAGAAGTTGTAGTCATGAATGTGTATGGAGCTTTTCTTAAAATCACAATATTCAATTGCTTCTGAAATCAGTTTCCTTTATCTAATCGTTCCGAATGTTGGTCTACTTGGTGCGCTCCATTGGGGGGTACAATCTCCCTAAATATCATCAAAAAGTAATAAGAAACAAAAATGTTATGGCCAGAAATATGTTTTTTAGTTTTTTCCTTTTATTTCAAAAACTAAATGTCATTTTCAGTTCCCGATTGCACCAAACTAAATACCGAACCGATCCCGACCGAACCGAATACCGAATCCGAACTCACCATTCGACCTGAACCGCCGAACATTCGAACCGACGAACCGAACCGAACAGGCAAACCGAACCGACGAAACGAACGCAGCCGAACCGAACAGCCGAACCCGAACCACGATCTGTTCGCCCATCCCTAAGAGGCAGTGTGAGACTTTTTTATTCAACCATGAATTTAACAGACAAGGGTAGATTCGAAAGAGGTGTGTGTATTATTAGTTTTAAAATTATTTTCACTGGCTTAAACCTCATCTGTGCCTGATAGTATAAGTGAGCTGTTCTTAGTGTGTTGGGAGCATGAACCTGTGAGGTCTGGGCTGTGCAACTGAGAGGGTCAGAACACACCTTTCCTGTGAACCAAGAGCCACTGGTCTGTAGGTTACAAACAAATCAGAATGTCAAAGCTGGAACGGACCTTGAGGGTCATCGAGCTGGTCCAACTTTTCTCCCTGTTTGGATGCAGGAGAATGACTTCAGCTACAACATCCCCATAAGAACAACCCCATCCGACTGTAGGTGGCAAAGCACATTCGAGGCTGTGAAGGGTTTAGTGCCCTCACACCCAACCCTTGGGTTGTAGAGCTGGAATGCATTATCATGGTCAAAAATAGCCAATTTGCCATTTTGCTGGCGAAGCAAAACTTACCAGCTTTCCACAATGCTTCATTCGGGTTCTCATTTGGGATGCCTTTCCTTTTTTTGTTGTTAAGTTCACTGCATTTTAATTTTTTCCCCATTTTTTTAAAATTTGGATTTTGTCATTGCTGGACAGAAGTCACCAAAGAAGCCAAAAACTGCGGAAAGAAGCCAAAAGTGACAAGCTTGCAAGCTGGAATCCCTAAAACAGTGAGTGGATGAAACTCTTTCTGGAATGTGAAAATCCTTGTGAACATTTGGCAAGGCTTTGTTTGCCAGAGGAAGTGATCAAGACCAGCATAGCCAGTTTTAAAAAGGGATTGGATAAGTTCTTGGAGGATAGGTCCATTAATGGCTATTAGCCAAGCAGGGTTTTTTGGTTGTTTTTTTGTGGGGGGACATAACCTCTTACTGTTGGGGGCTGGAACAACAGGGAATGGATTGCCCATTATGCTGGGCTTGATGGACCATTGGCCTGACCCAGTACGGCAATTCTTATGTTCTTAGGGCTCCCAAAATGACAAGAATCCCCATCAATTGAGGAACAGTTAATTTGTTTAAGCACGGTTGTGACCCTGAGGTGCATGGAAAGCCAGGAAGGGACAAGGGTAAGCACTTGTTCTTGCCTCAAACCCTCTGGCCGAAGCCCACTCCCACAAAAGCTGCAAATTCTCTCAACACCTACTATAGGCAAAAGGAATAACTGACAGGAATGTGCTATCTGTCGAATTTAGGTGTTCCAATCTGAATCTGCTTGATTGGGTATGTGTCCTGCTCTGTGGGTGGATATTGTTCCGTTTGGTTCATTAGTCATTATGGACAGTTCACTTGTGTTTGGTTTGGTCATTTGTTTGGTCCAGCTGTAATTTGGTCTGGTTCAGTTTGGTCTTTGTTTGGTTCAGTTCTGTTGAGCTCCATTGTTCAATATGGTTGTAGTCAGACGAGTTAAGCCTTTTTGTCCAGGTTGATTCAGTTGATTGAAAACTGTGCAGGCATTTCCATCCAAAACGTAACTGAACCCCTGTCACCTGTGGCAGTGTAAGCGTCAGGCGCCTCCGGCGCAATCGCCGCCAGGGCGGCCGTCCCGCAGGGCCACCCTCACCACCCCGAGAAGCACGGATAAACGCCGAAGAGCCCGGAGGTGTGGCCCGCTTGAGCGGTGTTGAAGGGGATTCCCCGCTCAGGCAACCACTTCCGGCAATAGCGCCAGGCCCGCCGCCGCCGCTGCCGGCACAGGGGGCGGGGCCTGGCCCGGTGCGGTGCTCGCAGCGCCTCGAAGCACGCAGGCAGGGCGGGGCCTGCCCTACAAAAGCCGGCGCCGCATGTTGGGCGGCGCCGGTGATCTGAAACTGGCCCCTGGTGTGCACGCTGCTGAAGTGCTTCCTGTCTCCTTACCTGAAACCCTACCTGTGTTGCTGTTCCCTTCCCTGTGTGCCTGCGAGGAATCCTGAGTGGCTGTGGCAGTGGTGAGTGTTCCCTTGTGTTTTTGTGGAGTGTGTGGGTGAGTGCGTGAGTGAGTGGGAGTGTGCGTGAGCGGAGTGCCTTGAGCCCTTTCCCTTCCCCCCTGGGGGGGGAGCCTCTTCCCCACAGAGCGAGAGAGTGTCTGCCCCGTTCCCCTTGTTCCTTGGGCCTGGTTCCCCCTCTCCTCACGGTAACCACACACCACCCTTCCCCCTGGTGTGAGCAAGTCAAGATATACGTGGTTGAACGGTGGGCAGGGTTCCCCAGTCTTCACTCTTCGGCGCCCTATGATGATAGGGGCCTAAGTTCCAGGTGCGCAAGCCCAGGGAACGGCCCACACACTATCCTGACGGGCATCCTCCAACGCTCCTTCGTGCCGAAGAGGTGGGACTCGGGTTACCCGTGTCGCACGCCGCGCGCTGTGAAAGCCCTAACCTACCCGTCCCCTATTCCCCTCCGCGCAACCTTCCTTACCTCACCCCTGACAGGCAGTCACACTATTGGGGCTCCGACCTTCCTACCATTAGCCAGAGAGGCAGTCCTAGGAGGGCATCCTCCAGCAGGCAGTGCACAGGCTCTTCCACAGATCAGGTAGCTCCTCCCACCAGGATAGCACCAGTTCACAGTTGACACCTGTTCTCCTGCCCAGGAGACAGCTATGACCCCAGCCAACTATGGCCAGTACTGACGCCCAGAGGGTGGGACAGGAAATGCCCAGTAGTACTCCCTCTTGTATAAGGCAAAGAAGTCTAGTTCAGGGCGGCTTACCAACTGGTCCCCTCCTGGTATAGCCTCCTTTGCCTCCACTCCGTGACACCACCTGCCTCACGCCCCTGACTGCTACAGCTGCTCATTCCTTGGACTCCTGCGCTCATACTACCCAATCTCCAGTTTCAACCCATGCACTGCCTAGACCACACTCTCACTTGACCGTCCTGCTAAGATACTCGCACTAACTGATCACCCATAGACAGATGCCTGATCTCGTCACAATGCACTTGCGGGCCTGACACTGCATCAACTTACCCAGTCTGTGACAACCCCTTACAATCTGGATCAAACAGGAACTGGACACCTTATAAACCAGACCAAACATGAACCGAACCCCTTCCCAAACTGGACCAAACCCCACAATCCTGAACTGGATGTCAAAAACTGGACCAACCCACAAGCAAAACACCCCACCTGAATGATTCCAAGCCAAGCCCAAACTGAACGGGAACTGAACCGAACTAGATTGGAACTCTGCTCTGAATCAGTCATTCATCCACCAGTCTGATCAGGAGAATAATAACTACGAATAAGATATTCAATATTTGTTACATCTCTAGCAACCACCTACACCTTTCGGTAGAGCTAACCTAGAACTGCCCTAGAATTTGTGCCCTAGAGCTGTGTGAACTCTGTGGTTGTTCAGTTCACAACCAGAGAAATTACCCCAAGACTAGGCACTGTTGGTGTGATTGGATTTCTGCCCTGTAGCTGGTTTCTTTCTCTCAAGTACATTCTAAACTGCTAGGAGAGGGGTTGTTTTTAATTTTGAAAGTTTGCATTTTTTATACCCTGGGTCATTCAAAAGCCTCGCATTGTTGAAAATCACATGCCCTTTCTGATCCCTTTTTAAGCACACCACATTCAATGTACCTTTGCTCCATTTGGCAAGAGACCCATCGGTAATCCAGGCACCGGTCTTTGCTAATGAGCCAAACCCGAGAAAGAATCAAACATAACATTCCCCACCATCAACACTCCCCCCCCTCCCCTTTAATCTTAGCAACAATGGGATTTAGCGTTTCAGAGCAGGAACTTTAAACAAACAAAACTTTTTTGGGGAAAAGTTTAAACCTAAGCAACCAACTATTCAAAGCCTCTTTTCTAAAAAGAATGTGCCTTGCTTCAGTAAAGGTGAAGGGGACAGCTTGCATGTAGCCTTATCCTAATGGACTCACAGGGAAGGTATATGCCATCTCCCAGGTAGAACTGAAAGAGGGTCCCTGTAAAAAGGGTCACCCTGTCAAATGTGGAGTGCCCGAATCAGTCCAGTCATGTTCAGGCACCAATCTGTGCCCGAATGTGACTCTTGGGCTGACTCACCTTGTCGGCTACGCTGCTGCCCCTGCTGCTCCCAGTGCACCTCCCAGCCTGGCCTGCTGCTCAGCTGATCTGGGCAGCATGCCACAGTCCCCATAGTGAGAGCAGAGAGTGCGGAGGCGCACCCGGACAGCTGAGTCCACCTGGGGAGTGTACAGGGGGAGAAGCTTCCTGGGGTGTCCCAGGGCATTCCTTGGGCTGACTCACCCACCCGGTTGCACCTCTGCTCCTGCTGTTCCAACCGCCACTGCCCCTGATGCTCCTCCCAGCCCTGAGCCGCGCAGTGCACCATAGTCTCCATAGCAGGGGTGAGTGCAGGTTGCATGTAGGTCATACATGCTGGATGAGGCCTGAGGTGCTGTGAGGCTTGTGGCGTACTGGCTGTCTCAGCTGAGTAGCAGGCCGGGTCAGAGGAGCAGTGGGAGCAGCAGTGTAGCTGGGCAGTAAAGCTGGCTCAGGGAGTGGGGGGAGGGCAGGAGCTTCTTGGGGCATCCTGGAAAGACCTACATTTTGGGGCATCCAGACACCTGATGGGGGACCCAGTTGGGGGTGCCTGAACACACCGGTATTACCCACAGGTAGCAAATGTGCTACCCGCCGCACCCCTAGACTCAGGCCTCCATTCTGAACCCACATATGAGCAGAGCTTATGTTCTATGAATTTGCACACGCAGAATCACATTCAAAATGTGCATTGCATTTGTGAAGAACTAAATTGCAGGTGTCCCTCGTTCAAAGGCACCGGCGTGGCGACCGAGCATCTGCTCTGCTTCAGGGCACATTCGCATGAGTGTCTCCTCCCAGTTTTTAACTTTCCTGCGGAAAATAACAATTCTGCCTTATGGTTTTTTGCACATTGCTTCCCGTGCCTTCAATTTGGCCTTGAGTCTTGCTCTCTTCTATAAATCCCATGATGCTATACACCTGTCTCATGAGGCTGATGACTGAAAATGGGGAGTGTCCATCCCCACACTGTGAGAGATGAGAGAGACGGAAATAGCACAATTGTTAAACCTTGGTTTGTGCCAGCTCCCCAGGCCTCTGTTGCTTCCCACATCACCAGAATGAAGTTGGCCCGTACACAGAAGGCTTCTGCACAGGTGCTGGCTTTGTTATAGGCATGCAGGCAACAGGGGGCAGTAGAGGGAAGGCCCCACTTGGGTCTGCTGCACCTACATGGGAGAGGTGAAATCAGAGGGTGCAGCCACACGAGACAGACTGACGAGGCTACCATGCCTTGAGTAGCCTTAACCCACTCTGGACAGCTGGGCCACGTGATGCACTTCATCGTGTGCCCAGCAGCTACCAGATGTTCCCCCTGCCCCAGGGTAGGGTGAGCGGCTAGCTGCTATGCGCTGCGGCCTCGGATAAATTCAGAGGATGTATCGCGTAACAGCCTTACCCAAAAGGGGTAAGACTGCCTAAGCTAGCCCCTTCTGCCCCGCCGCATGGCGAACTCCATGGTGGGGCTTTGAGCGGCGGGCGCTGTTGCCCATTGTACACTGCCACGTCACAGCTGGGGGCAGGGTATTGGTCGGGCTGGGGGCTGCTGGCACCATTTTCAGAAAGGGCTGTGCATGCAAAGAATGGTCTGCTGTATGCACCGTGTCTTTTTAATTATTTATTTAAACATTTTTTTGAAAAACGCTGCATGCATGCAAAATGGCTGCCGGGCTGTTCTGCACATGCGTGCTCCTTTTAAAAAATAGTGCCGAGGTTGCTGACACCATTTTGGGAAAGGGTGCACATCCACAGGACAGTCCTGGCAGCCATTTTGACATATGCAGGGGTTGTTGTTTTTTTATTATTATTTTTTTATTTTATTAAAATGAAAACGGATGAAAGCCAATTATGATCTTTTCCTTATTCATCCATTTTTGTACTTTAATTACTACAATGAATGGGACTTTATTCGTCTTAGTAATTTAAAAAAAGAAAAAGAAAACCTGAACGGCAAACACCTAAAGAAAAGAAGTGAAGGAATGGTCTGTGTTCGCAGGGGAAATAGATGTAAGGGAAGGCGAGCAGAGATGGGAGGGGTTGGTCTCGGGTGAGGTATTAGAAATGCAGCGCTGTCCGTGTGGCCAAGTAACTAAACTTTAAGTCGACTATACAAATTCCCAGATTATTCTGCCCCATGTCTTCTCCCCAGTGAACTCTACCTTTTGTGCCCTCTCTCCCAGCTGTAGCTGAAGTGGGGGTCAGAATGGGGGGGACTGTTTGGGTGATTTCATGCACACTCAGACCACTTTTTGATGAGCGGGTTTACTTACCGGCTTGAAGGAAGTGCTTCCTGAATAGCCACGTGGGGTGCATTTAGATGCACCGGAAGTAGCCGGCTGCCATAGGAATTACGGCTCACGCGGTCTCTTTGAAGGCATATTTGGAAAGCTTTGGATATGTAGCCTTTCCAAATACGGCATCAAAGAGGTTGCGTGAGATGCGATTCCTATGGCGACTGGCTACTTCTGGTGCGTCTAAACACCCACCCACCCCGCGGCTTTTCAGGAAGCACTACCTTCAAGCCGGTAAGTAGAACCGCTCATCTAAAAGCGATCTAAGGCTGAGGTCCATACTAATGTTTTCTCCAGAGGGGAAACTTCACAGGGCCTTTCTCCCACACGGTGAATTCTTTGGTGTGTACTGTGGGCTGAACTCAGCCTGTAACATTTCCCAGCAAGAGCACATGTAGGGTTTCTCTCCTTTGTGGATTCTCCGATTATACTGAGTGCCCCAACTTCTCCTGAAGCTTTCCTCATGCTCTTGAATACACAGGGTTTCTCCCCTGTGTAGATTCTTATTTTCAAAATAGCAAATTTTAAAAGTGAAAGACACCACATATGTGTATGTCTCCTTGCCTAAGATAGACTTGAACCCCGACCTGGCCCACAGGAGCAATGGCTGTTTCCCTTTTTTTATTTACTCACAGAGCTTTGCATTTTGTTCACTATTGCATGCCACCAGCATTGGGTATTCTTTAGATCTGTATTTATCATGGTTTTTTTTTTTATTCATTGTGTATTCCATAACAATGTGCAAAATTTGAATGGTGACTCCACCCCCAGGTGTTCCCACCCACTACCTCGCCATCCTAAATGTCCATCAGCTACCACTGGCTCCCTCGGACTAAATAAGGTTTGTGAAGCACTTTGAACAATGAAAGGGCTATAGTAATAAAATAAATAAATAAATAAATGAGGGGTAGCTAGAAGGAGGAGACATGACATAAGTAGGGGTGTTTTCAGACGTGATGGAGCGGCTTCGCCCCGTCATGGAAACAACCCTCAGATTCCCCGTCGGGATCACTCCGGCACGGCCAACAGACGTGCCGGGGGATCCCGGCGGGGAATTGGAGAGGGGGAGGGGTCACACAGCGCAATGTGCGGCCACACAGCCCCGCCCCCTCCACGCTTCGTCACCTCTGGGGAGACGGGTGGGCGCCACGGTCAATGCGGTCGCAGCACCCGCCTGAAATAACCATGGGCTGGAATCCCGGTGGGGATTCCGGGCCGTGATCGCCATCCAGACGTGACGGGCCCCTTCATCCCCACCGGGAATCTCCTTCACCACGCGATTGGTGCTGGCCCCGCGGATTCAGCCGATCGCGTGGTGAATGTGATTCCCGGCAGGGATTGAGCGTGGCAAACATCTGGGGGGGGAACTTCTGGCTCCCCAACAGACGTTACGGGACCATTCCCCACCACAGGGTATTGACTGTGGTTGAGCGTGATCTCGTAACATCTGAAAATACCGTAGGTGGCGGGGGAGTGGGGTGGGTAACTTCTGACTGTCNGAAATAACCATGGGCTGGAATCCCGGTGGGGATTCCGGCTTCTGGCTCCCCAACAGACGTTACGGGACCATTCCCCACCACAGGGTATTGACTGTGGTTGAGCGTGATCTCGTAACATCTGAAAATACCGTAGGTGGCAGGGGGGTGGGGTGGGTAACTTCTGACTGTCAGGACTGGGAAGTGAGCAGCAGGGAATGGACCTACATTATGCCCTGTTGGGTACTTCCCCAAAGTAACCAAGGGTAGCCACTGCTGGAGAAAGGATGCTGGGTTTGAAGGACCATTGGTCTGAGCCAATATGGCACTTCTTATATTCTTATAAAAGGGTGCTTTTACACAAATGGCACCCATGGCTCTGCTTTGCCTCACACCTGGGCATCTCATCTGTTTAAAGGTGGGCATCCAGATGTGTAGGTGGAGCAGATGTGGAGCAGGCAGTGCCTCGGTAACACACATAAATTTACAGGAAGCTGTGACACACTGTACAAGAAAGTGCAGTGGAGGGATGACCACTTTGGTGTGTGTAGGACCTGTTAGACATTAAACTCTCTCTCTCTCTGAGCAGTATGAACATCAAGCCAAATCTGCCATGTGGAGTAGTGCTTCTCCCTCCATGGTTCTGTAAATTGGGGAGGACATGCATGAAACCTGATATGTAGAGCCAAGCTGAGAGGAGCACAAAACCATGACTGACATCTCTCTTCTACACAAGTGCAGCCCGTGGAGGAGGATGGACTGGGATGAATGGGGGGCTTCCCTGCAGCTGCTGATTCCTTGCTGTCAAACTCCTGTCTGGCAGAGAGCCTAAAGCCCAAGTGAATGGAAGAGGAATGAATGACAGATCCTTGTTCCCTTTCCCCCAGATTGGAATCAACTCACATCGCCAGGCAAAAAAGAACATCTGTCTGCAGAAGGGAGAGTTTGTACAGCTGTCAGTTCTAACAGGTATTTTAAAATCATTATTATGAGCACACACATCATTATCCGCAGAGCACTTTATAAATCCATTCCTGCCGAGCCGCCAAGCAGGCCAGTAGCTTCCCCTGCCGCCAGGGAGATGATTTTCATCTAACAAGAGCACGGGACTGAGGAGGAACATCCATCTGCACTCCAAAGCACTTGCTGGGAGAGCAACAATTAATACAGTGGGGAAAGGGAACCCGATGCCATCTTCTCATTACTAGGGGTGTGCATGTCATTTTCGTTATATCAGTAACGAAAACTAAATTTGTCGTTTTCATTATCGTTATTGCAGTAACGAAAACAACAAAAAATGATAACGAAATCAATAACAATAATGAAAGTCGTTATTGATTTTGTTATTGCCTACCAGCCTGGCAGGTGTTTGTTTGAGATGTGGTGAGGGGAGGAGGGAGCAGACATCTCAGAGCCAGAATCATTGTTGAACTCTTGAACTGGGCCTGTGATAGGAGGGGAAGGACCTGATGGATGTAATTGGTGGCCAATGAGCAGCGCAAGCAGGTCCCAGGCATTTGAATGGCACTCTGTGATTGCTCAATGCCTCCTGTCTCCCAGAACCAATCAGGGGTGCTCTGTGGGAGGGCACTGCAACCCTTTATACTACAGGGCTGGCTGCTTGACTCTGGTTCTGGGTGCTATTGCTGTCAGGGTGCATTTGCAAAATCTGGTGGTGCTTGCACTAAAAATCCTCCCATATATATCCCTACGACCTTACCTTTCCAATCCTTATTCCTTACCCTTACATTTTCACTTTTTTCTTCCCTTACGTGTCTCCTCCTGTACACACATATAGAGAGATAGTATAGAGATAGATTAGAGATAGTGTATATATCTCTGGTTTTTCCTTTTCTTTTCCCCTGTCCATATAATACATAGATATTATTTGTATATATATAGATTAGATATTTACATACTAGGCTGTTTTATTATATATATTAGGATTATAGGATAAGAACATTTTGTATTATACATAGGTTAGGTTTAGCTTAGATTCTGTATATATTTTACATATATAAAGCATCTAGTTTATTATTATATAAAACTAGATGTTGTGTGTATACCAATACCAATACCAAAACCAAAATCTTTGTTTGAAATTGGTACCGATACTGATAACAACGATAACAAAAAACCGACATTTTGTTAACGAAAATGAAAACAACACATTTTAATAACAAAAACGATAACGAAAAATGAAAAACAACATGGGGCCCTGGTGCACACCCCTACTCGTCACGAGAAGATGGTAATTGTTTAACGCAGCAGCTATAGGATGCAATGCCTTTCATCGTAAAGTGGGAAAATTGTCTGGAGGCTGGAGTGTAAGGGGAGTAGAAAATTGTTATTAGTTGCAGTAATGAGTAAATTCACCTGATTGACACATTACTGTGGCCAGTCCTTGTTGCGTCACCTACAAGAAGTGAGGCTTTGGCAGCAGCACTGTCAGACCATAGATGACAGGATGGCCCCGGGCCAACACAAGTAACCCTCAGAACAGTGCATGGTTACTGGCCAAGACCATGTTCTTCTAGAAGTGGGACTGGTCTGGACATAGCTTCCGGAATCCAAGACCTAGGGCTGTAGTTCTACACCAGCCAATGGAAAAGGTATCCAAATGTGGAGGGATGTAGGTCATGGACACCTCCTACTGATAGTTCCAGGCAGGTATGTAGCTACCATGGAGCAAGTGGTCTCAGTTGAGCCCAGGCCGTGGACTCTAGGGGGGCTCTTTGCAGATGGTCTGAGTGCCACTAGGAAATTTTCAGAGTGGGCGAGGTAGGGAGAGAGACGTAGCTAGGTGGGAATGGGCCCTGGTGCAGAAGATGGGGCATTCCACTCCAGTGTTGTAACAGGGTTACAATGATTTTCAGGGCAAGTACTCCTGGAACCTCACACTGATGGGTATCTGCGTACAGGGACCACCCGCTGTTTAGCGATTCCACCATCGTGTCTGAAGTTGGCAAGTGATCAGGCTTTTGCTGTGGTGGGCCCCTCAGTGTGGAACTCGCTCCCTCCGGATGTCCATCTCAGTTCCTCCCTCCATACCTTTAAAGAGCACCTAAAAGCTTATTTATTTTCTAGGTGCTATTGGGATCCACAAGTAATGCCCTCCCTTTTTGCCTACCCCATTAAACATTTTTAATGATTTAAATTGTTCTAAATTGTTTTATTATTTTTATAGTGTTTTCATGGTTTTACCTTCTTTTGTGAAGTGCTCTGAGTGCTGTGTAAGGCGGGGGGGGGTGCATTATAAAAATAAAGCTATTGTTATTGTTAAGTACCCTGAGAATGGGCTGGTGGAATTGAGTATTGCCCCTTTAAGAGTCTGAAGCAGTGGAACTGATAAGTCACTTGACCAGCACCTGGGCTGGGACTCATTGAAAAGCCCAGAGAGAGAGAGAGGTGTGCGTGAGGGGGAAGCTATTGGAGACTTGTGATAGCAGGAGAGCTCTATACACTCTAGAGAGGGGGGTATTAGATAGAACCAGGAGTGTGGAGCAGCTTTCCAGTGAACCCAACTGGAGACAGAGGGTATTCTCAGACGTGACGGTGGCCCTATTGGCCCCGTCATGGAATCAGCCAAATGATTCCCCGGCGGAATCAGACGGGGCTGTCAACAGACGAGCCGGCAGATTCCGCCGGGGAATTGGGGAGGGGGCGGGGCTGCGTGGCGCAACGTGTAGCCGCACAGTCCCGCCCCCCCAAGCTCCCCCAGCAGCCTGCCCTCCCGGAGACAGGCTGGCGCTGTGGCTAATATAGCTGCTGCGCCTGCCTGCCCCCGGGAAATTGACCACGGCCCAGAATCGGTGGCGAGCACAGCTGCCGATTCCAGGCCATGGTCAGCAGCCAGACGTGACATTGACACGCTCATCCACACTGAATTCCCCGTGGTTGAGCGTGTCGACGTCACGTCTGGTCAGTGTTACACCGGGTGGTTACTCCCGTGAATCACGGGGGGAATGAGATTTACCACACTTCCCTGCCTCCTCCGGGGAGGAGGGATGGAAGCGTGGTAAATCTGATTCCCCCCCCATGATTCACGGGGGTGAACATCTGGCGTAACACTGTCACGGGTGGGTCTTGAACCCATGGCCCTTGAGGTGCTGGACAGGCTCTCCAGCACCCTGCACCACCTGGTGGACTGGTGAGGGTGTTGGGTTTTCCCCCTTCTGTCTCCCTTGTGTGCTTGCTCCCTGTGTGTCATGCCCCCTCCCAGCTGTAGCCAGTTGCTTTAGCCCTGCCTCCCAGCTTCCTGATTGGCCACAGGAAGTATTTAAGCCTTGGTGTGGCCACAGGAAGCTGGTGGAGCAA
>QEPC01010552.1:72810-83404 GCA_003113815.1 Sphenodon punctatus | reverse complement strand
TCCTCCCTGTCTTGTGCATTCCCCTTGCTTGTTTGTTCCCCGTCTTGTCTTGTGCGTGCCTCATGTTTGCTTGTCCCCCTTGTCTTGTGCGTACCCTATGCTTGGTCCCTTCCCCCTGCTCCGTGTGAGCTTATGCTTGGTCCCTTCCCCTTGACCCGTGAGAGCCTATTCTGAGCTTCCCCCGTGCATCCAGGGTATTGGTTAACCCACCAACGTCCCTGTGGTGGGTTCCACCCTTGGTTCTGGACCCTGACCTCGATGATGTCGCATACCTTCTTAGCCCAGCGTGCCTGGTAACGCTGCTGAGTACATAATCTCTCAGGGGCAAGAGAGTGACTGAGAGGTTTCAGAGGGTCGCCTTGGGGCCACCCTTTCCCCCCCGTGCCTGTGCCTTGATTCCTCCTACTTTGTTTCCCCCTCCCTGGCTCCGTCCCCTGGAGCCTGATAGTTCTGGCCTTCCTTCTCCCTCCTTGGTTTCCCCCACGGCTCCATACCCCAGAGCCTGACAGATCCCTGGCTCCGTCCCCTGGAGCCTGATAGTTCTGGCCTTCCTTCTCCCTCCACTGACCAGACGTTACGAGATCATGCTCACCCACGGGGAATTCACCGTGGTTGAGTGTGATCTCGTAACGTCTGAAAATACCCAGAGCCTGGAGTACAAGGTGCTATCTAACTGGGATGCTGAGAGGTTTGGCTTGGATAGGCTAGAACTGTTTGGGGAGGAAACCCCTGGGGGGCCCCTAGTTTGTGGGATAAGCCCCACCCTAAGAGGACTGGAAATGGCTGTAAGGGGTGAAGGGAGGCCAGTCTAAAGACCCAACCTGCCCAAGTCAAATGGGGTTCAGACCCAAGAGGCTAGGTGGAGAAACTTTGTGTGATAGTGGGACAGCTAATTCTCCATACAAAGGTGCTAAGGGATGATTGTGCCCTAGACCCTGCCACAAGTGTGCATATGCATTCTACATGCATGTACCCCCCTTCCCCCAGGCTTGTGTAGCTGCACCTATTATAGCTATACCCCTGAGCAGGACCATCACTCTACCCCTGCTGACTCTAAAAATTTCCTCATGGCACTTAGGCCATTTGCAAAAGGTTCCACCAAGACATTTTCAGAGTAGGTGGAAAGTTGATCCCACCCTCATCCACTTTCAAAACTTCCTTCCTGGTGGTTGCTGCCAAAGTGATGGTGTCAGCAGGCCCCTAGAGTAGCAGCCGCCTGACTCCCAATGAGCTCCAGGAAGCACCTAACTAGTGCTGGCTTGTAGCAGGACTCCTGACTGGGGCCTGGCCTCTAGAGTGGTGGCAGCCTGAAGTGGGGTTCTGTCTCCACAAAGGTAAGCCCTACCCCCACCATGGAGACCCCTTGCCCTGAGAGGGGGCCATAATTAGGACATGAGCCCAGGCCTGCCACAGTCTAACTATACCACTGGTTCCAGGCATTGCCCTCAAACTATGGGAGGCAAGTTCAGGGTCTGGCATGATGCAGAGGGTTTTGGGAAGTGCTGTCACGTTCTTGCTCACCCTCTGCTATTCAAGGATAGGAAGGTTTCTATGCCAACCCTTCCAGGTTCCCTGTGCCTTTGGAGGTTGTGCTGAAACTCCAGCCCTAGTCAACCTGCATTCAGGAGGAGGGGTCTCCCCCTCTTTCCTGTAATTGTGGCTGAGGTGCTCAATTACTTTTCCAGTCCTCATTGTTGCAGCCATGCTAAACGTGCACCCTGTGTGTCTGACAGCCCTGTTAAGACCTCCCTGAATGAGGTAGAAGTCAATGTTACTAATTTCGTTCTGACTACAGTAACCACCTCCCTCCAGGGTAGAGATGAAAAAGTAACAGTAATCTCCAGTATCTGGCTGAATATTGTGGTGTATGCAGTATCTGGACACTGTTCGGTATCTGACTAGTTTAGTATCCAGTGGCTATCCAATTCACCCAATTATTGACCAGCCACGTGGAGAAGGTTCTCACCAGCAGAGAGAAAACAGGAGGTGGGGACACATTCCAGAGAGCTAGGATGGACCGAACTCCATTCCCAGCTAAGTTAGCCACAAGTGACAACCTGAGAGTCCCAGGCCAACACCTTCCCCTTTGTGTGACTTAGTTTCTCCATCTTTAAATGACGCTCATGATATTTAATGATTTGATCCATAGGTGTTTTCTTAGGCTTCAGTGACAGGCTAGAGTTTAGTTAGTAATATTTGATTGCTTTAATATTTAATATAGCTAATGTTTTAAATATTTCATGTCTCTACTGGGGGCACCTTCTTGGAGGTCCCCCGGGTGAACTGGGGGGCCATGGTGGAGAGGGAGTTCTTGGTGGCTGCACCATGGCTATGGAACTCCCTCCCAGAGGAAGCTCATCTGGCTCCCAGCCTGTTGGCCTTTGGTCAGACCTGTAAGACCTGGCTGTTCGTCTGGGTCTTTTGGTGGGGGAGAGAATAAGGGTGGGGGTTTTTTAACAGTGGTTTTACCTCTTTTGCTGTTGTTTTTATTGTTTTAGTAATCCTTCCATGTATTTTTAATATATTGTTTTTAAATGTTTTGTGAGCTGCCCTGAGTTGTCATAAAGCTGGAGGGAGCAGGATAGAAGTTATTAAATAAATAAATAAATAAATACATTCAACGAGCTGAAGAGATGGGTGGGCATTTTCATGCCATTGCCAAGGAACCAGGGTTGGAGGAGCAGTGACGGCACAAATCATTACCAACAACAAAGAAGTTCAAGGTTGAACCTTCCACTGGCAAAGTCATGGCCACAGCATTCTGGGACATGGAGGGTGTTCTTGTTGTCTTCTTGCCACAGTAAGCTACACTAAGCTCAGAGGATTATGGCAACACACTGAATAAACTAAAAAGTCACATACAAAGAACTCATCTGCCCAGGGACGCGTCTGAGGTGCTGCTTCTGCATGACAACTCTTCTCCACCAGAGACGCAATCTTAGCATTTGGCTGGACTTTCTTTTTGCATCCTCTGTATGGCCCGAGTCTCCGTATTTTCCCAGTGTTTGGCGGCTGTGGGAGGACTGGATGAGAGTGACTCGACTGAATCTGAATCCCGACAAGACAGAGTTGATGATGGTTGGTAGGGCCAGTGACCTAGGGAGGGACACCCATCAGAGATGGGGTTTTCCCTCCTCTGGGGTCTCAGGTCCAGAGCTCGGGGTTGCTCTAGATCCACAGTTGCACTTGGATGCCCAGGGAGTGGCTGTGGCTGGGAGCGCCTTCTGCCAGTTACATCTGGTTAGAAGGCTCCGACCGTATATTTCTAATTTTGACCTTGCCACCATCGTCCATGCTTTAGACTACTGTAATACGTTCTACCTGGGGCTGCCCATGGTGATAGGCCAGAGGCTGCAGCTAGTGCAGAACGCGGTGGCCTGTCTCCTTATGGGAACGGACCAGCATGAGCCTATAACTCCAGTTCTGTGTGCACTGCACTTCCTGACAGGAGTCTTCTGGGTCTGATTCAAGGTGCTGATTTTAACCTTTAAAGTCCTACAAGGTTTCATAAAGCCTTCCGTCGTATGTGTAAAACCTGGCTGTTCCTCCTGGCTTTTGGCGAGGGAGATGGGGTGTAGGGTCAGATGGGGAGGGGGGTGGTTTTGGTTTTGTGCCTTCTCTTTTTATTGTATTTTTTTGGTTTTATTGATTTTATGTGTTTTAATGTTGTAAGCCGCCCTAGGCTGCTTGGAGCAGGAGGGGCGGGGTAGTAAACGATTTTCTAAATAAATAAAGGTTTAAAGCCCTTCAAACCTTTAAGTCTGGCTCCCACTTATCTGAAGGACCACCTCATTCCCCGGGCCCTATGCCAGCTTTTGCGGTCTGCCAGGAGCGCTCTCCTTGAGGTCCTGCATTGTTGGCAGATGGCCACTATGAGGAGGGCGTTCTCGGTGGCCGAGCCATTGCTGTGGCTCTCCCTCCCGGAGGAGGCCCACCTCTGCTCAGATCTGCTCACCTTCCAGTTCCACCAGGCATTTGAAGAAGGAGATGGGGAATGCAGGGAGCGTGTGTGGGGGCATGGGTTGTGGGGAGAGGGGTTATCTTATTTATGTTTTATTGTACTGTTGTGTTAGGAAGTTTTTTATGGTTTGATATTTGTTAGCCAACCTGAGCTGCCTGAAGCAGGAGGGGCGGGATATCAAGAATATTAAATAAAATAAATAAATCTGGCACCATGACCATCTTTTGGGCAGTGAAGGAGGTGCTAGATCAGCAACAGTGTCAGGATGAGAGAGAAACAATGGAGTCTGTGCTACACAGGCTAAGAGAGAAAGACAAGGAATTCTACCATTTTTGGAGAAGTTGTTCCATTTGCAATGAAGTGAGCTTATAAATTGTGTAAAAGAGGAACTTATAAAGGGAGGGGAAACTATAATACATTAGTTTAGTGCCTAAATGGGAGATGAAAAACCTACCTCTTCCATGAGGCTTTCTCAGGCCGTTTTTACACAGGCCGCGTGTGGGGGTGTGTGTGTTGGTGTGTGCAGCAGTGTGGGGGCAGTGGTGGGGATGGGTGTACACGGGCGCACATCCGTCGCCACCCACCTCCACCCATCTGCACACATGGAGCAACTGCCATTTTCGCCGGTTGCTCTGTGCATGGGCAGTGGGGGGAGGTGGGTGAAGATGGGTGCTGTGAGGGAGCACGCACACCCACCTACTCACTGCGGTATGAACCCTGGGTGTTCATGCGTGGGTGCCGCTCGTGTAAAAAGGGTCTTCGTTCCTCCCCTCCCCCCCGTCCCTCAGATTTCTCACTGATGCTTTTTCTGTCACCGAGACTCTCCTTCTCCTCTGTAACGAAGCTGATCACATGTACCTGTGACTTCTCAACTTTGTAAATGTGCTCCTGTCCCTTCTTGTGTTCCCCTCTCCCTTGTCTTTTGTAGACTGTAATTCCATAGGGCAGGGAACAGTCTCTAACTAATGATTGTACAATGCCAGGTACATTGCCTGTACTATATAAATAATTAATAATAATAATAATTAATACTCAAATTCAACACATGTTGAATTTGCAAATATTTATTGTTACATTTGGTAACACTTCCAAATAAGATATAAGACTGGACCAGGGGGGAAAGCGCAGAGCATTTGGGTTCTATTCCCAGCTGTGAACTGTATTTTCTGTGTAACCAGGGGCAAGTCACTTAACTTCTCTGCGATTCCATTCCCCTGTTTATAGCAAATAGTGCTATTCATATGACCTTCTGGCTGGATAGGACTTACACTTCTAGTTAGCACCAGCATGAGCCTCATTCCTTATCCACTCAGAGAAGCATGCCCGTATCCTCCTTTGCAAAGGGCTTTGAAGTCTGGGTCTAAATCCTAAGAATTATAATTTGGGATTCTTTCTTTCTAATATTTGCAAATTTCCTATGTCTAGTTCTGGTGACTTTAGTGTCTGGTCAATTCTTAGACAAATCAGCTTTATCTGAATTGGGTCTTGCAGCCATTTGAGGAGGGATCAGTTGTTCCATATGCAATGAAGTGAGCTTATAAAATGTGTAAAAGAGGAACTTATAAAAGGAGGGAAAACTATAAGAAAAAAATTGTCAAGGGGGCACTTTATAACAAAGCAGAAAATAGGCATTGGTGCATATATCGCCACCTCATTTTAAGGAGTAATTATTCAGTGTGATCTATGTGTCCAGGACAGGAAATATCATGTTACACTGGAAGACATGTCACCTCAGATAGGCACACCATTGCAATGAAGTGGATCCAGTGACTGGCATGTATCTGGGCAGATTTTTCACTTCTTTACAACAGTTTTAACTAGAACTGAAATGTGTACCTGAGAAAAACAAAATAAAAAAACAGGTAAACCCATCATATCAGGTTATTACCCAAACAGAAAACGGTGGTTAGGGTAATAACCAGTATCCATTTGTACTGCTTTGGGTATCCATTTTGATTATTTCTTTTCAGGAAGGTTTGGGTTGTTTGTTTTTTGAATGTTTTGCTATTTCAGTCATTTCAGAATTTTGTTCATGTCATTGTGGAAATATTTGCACTACGGTGGATGCACAATTGCCAAACACGATGCATCCAAGTTGCCAAAATATGAAAAATACTGAACAAAAATTAAAATAAACTGAAAATGCAAGAGAATACCTGACAAACTGGATATATGAATGCCTGTTTTCGGTTACATATTGTCTTGGGTATCCTAAAATGAGAATACTACAGTACCTGTAGATAGTAAATCCACTACCCATTTCTGCACTACTTCTAACCTTCCTATCCAATAACCCAGCTCAAGATGCGGAACCCCTCTGGACAGTTCTATCACTGAACAAAACCCGTATGCCCAGGTCCAGTCTTATCACAGGGCTAATGCCTCAGACCATATTATTTTCTCTGTTTCCAGGGCCCCACATCATGGTCCGCATGTTCACCAGGGCCGACCGGAGACACCCCCCCCCCCCCCCCCCCCGTACCCCAGGGTGTCCCTTAGGAGGTGGAGCTGCAGGGAAGAGGGTGGGGCCGGTAGGGGCTCCGTATTTCATTCTCACCCTGGGCCCCACAAATTCTGAGGCTGCATCTGCCTACAGCTGGGGCACACAGAGAAGCATTCTCGGTGGCTGCTCCAGAGCTTTGGATCCCCCTTCCCCTGGAGGTTTGGCAAAATCTGAGTCGGAGCATTTTCTGATGCAATGTAAGAGCCACTTATATCTCCGGCCTTTACCAGAGGAGCGGGGATGGGGTTTGCAGAGTGGTTTTAATGGGTACCTTATATAGTTTATATTTTTATGGGGTTTATTTTTGTATATTTTATACAGATCTCTATATATTTTGTGATGTAAAATGCTCTGAGTCTTTGGGGAAGGGTGGTTTTAAAAACCCAAATAAACGAATCAAATTTTAAGGCTTAAATAGAATCTTAGCAGAAAAGTTAACATAAATGGATCAGTTGGAACTGCAGTCCCAAGTGTAGAAGATGCAATCCCACTTGGGGGGAGGGAGAGTCACAACCACCCTGAGGCCGTTTTTAGACATGCAGCGGGGATCAGGTGCGGGAGCGGCGAAACAGCCGCGGCGCTGTTTTACACGAACCGGAAGTTGTGCGCGTGATCGGCAGCCGTGCATTCTTTGCCGACCGCGATTGAACCAGCCTGATTTCTCTGGGGAGACGTACGCGGCCAGAAAAGAATGCGCAGTCGCCGATCACGCATACAACTTCCGCTTCGTGTAAAACAGCGCCGCGGCTGTTTCGCAGCTCCCACGCCTGATCCCAGCGCACGTCTAAAAACGGCCTGAGTTTGCTCTGCTTGCAATCCGCTTTCTTCCTCCAGTCTGACTCCAGAACGCAGCAGCCTCTGCAAGCAAGCCAGGCTAAATTACTTCAGGGGCATTTTATTGCACACTCATTTGAAAACCTTCCTCTGAAGAAGCCCTTAAACATGAATGGGGAGCAGGGGAGTGACTCATCTTTATTTGGGCCAGTGCCCCACTTGGCATGGTGGGACCATCTCTGCCCCTCCCACTTGGGTTTCCCCAGGCACACAACACCAGGAAATGTGATGCTGAGCTGTCTTGTTCTTTCCAGGATAACCTATACCAACACCAGCTGTGCCTAGACTTGCCGCTTCTCTGGACTCTACCCAGAGACTCTGGGTTTTTTTAACCCAAAGCCTCTGTGTTATAAGAGGAAGCCCCCATTTCTCTTGGTTACCTGGAAAGCTCGTGCCTAAACCAGAAACTTGGGGCTTCCAGGAGTGGCCACTTCGGAAAGGAAACGAGTCGATAGCCCACTGGAGTCCAGGTTCAGTCTGCGCGGCCCCCACTCGCATGTTTAGCGCATCCAGCCTAAGGGTGTTTTTAAACTAGCAAGGTGGGCAGGGAGGAGAACGGCCACTGAGTGGCACAGCTGCAGAGCACCCACTCTTGGGGTAGGTGGGGAAGGCTTGTAATGGGAGGTTCCCAGTGTGGCTACCGCGGCAGCCACCTTGCACTCCCCTGCTACAGACCATGGGGGAGGGGGAAGTGCGCCAGGTTGGCCTTTGAAACTGGCATGTCCTGGCCATGAGCGCTGGGGACCTGGGCTCCCTGGTGCAGACAGCCAGTTCCTGTGATTTGCAAAGGCCTTGTCCCACGCTCACAGTGCCTCTAGTCTGGGGACCTGTCTGCTGTTGTGGGTGGCTGACCCAGTTCATACAGGCAGGGGATGTATGGGTGCCCATTGCCACACACTTTTTTGGGTGCCCATCCACGTTCAACTGCACATTCAACTCCACATTCTCAGAGACTCCACCATGAGTGGGGGCTGTGGGTCCAGTGGGTGGCAGCCATGTGGCCAGTGGGGGAGAAGATCCAATAAATGGGCAGGTGGGACACCCACCTGGTGTGGGCTAGCCTCTCTTTTCTTAACACCCAAAGCAAGCCATAGGGATTTCCCCACCCCCTTTGTAACGTGGCCATGCCCCTATGGACCACTGTAATGTCAGAACATTACACCAAGGTGGGGTTATGAACAACCACCCCATCTGCTTTACAATGCGGCTCCATCCCCTCCAGAGCACTGTGATGTCGCAATGCTCTGAAAGAGGTGAGGTTAGGTCAAAAAGGAGTGTGACCGCCTCTTTGCCCCTCCCCCTTTGACATAGTCCTGCCCCTCCAGGTTTCGTCCCTGAGCAAGCTGATGCCCCTACCTGTCTGTGCATGGGAAATCTGAGGCCTAGTAGAGCTGGATTGGAATAGGTCTCTGCAAATAGCCCATCAAGTATCTGTAACAGAAGTGACATTCCCATAGTTGGCTAATGCAGGTATTTCCTTTCAATATTTTTTTTTGCCACTTCGGTATTTCAGTGACTTTAGTGTTTGATACTCAGTACTTTGTTTTTTAGCCATCGAGCACAGGACTTAAGCAGGGCCAGTAGGGGCCGTGGCCTACATGCCTCAGTTAGAGGGGACCCCCGCAGGGAGGCCAGTTCTGGTAACCCCAGAACTAGTGCTCCTGAGGCCTTGGGATAGGCTGTTTCTATGGGGACGTCTCCTCACTTGCAACTCTCAGCCCCCGTTCCTGCAGGGCACTGTCCCCCGCCTCCTCTCCCCTCACTTACTAGGGTCGGGGAGCAGGGCCCTGTAGGAAGGAGTTAAAGGGGTGGAGCTATGGAAGGCCAGGCCATGGAGGCCCTGCATTTTATTTTTGTCCTGGGCCCTGCAAATTCTAAGGCCAGCTATGGTTGTGTACCAAACTCATGCACAACAGTGTTATGGTACTAAGAGGAAGAGCTCAGTAACACCATTGCCCAACAGTCTGGTGCACAATTGTGCTAACTAGTGCCAAAATGAAGTACCAAATGCCAAAGTAACCAAAACTTGAAAGGAACCAAAATAAGGCAAATCAAATACCTGGAATGGATATTTGTTTTTGTAAATGAGGTGAGAATTGAAAATCTTCTGCTTCTGCAGAACCAACTTGTAACAGATGCATTTCTTGGTGAGGGTATTATTTGTCACAGTTATCCATTTCAGCTGATTAGGGGTGCGCATCAGGGCCCCGTGTCATTTTTTGTTATTATCATCATTTTCGTTATTAAAATGTGTTGTTTTATTGTTATTAACGGAAATGTTATTTTCGTTATTGTCGTTATCAATTGATATCAGTACCAATTTTAAATTAAAATGTTGGTTTTGGTATCATTATTGGTATTGATATCGATACCAAATATGTACTGTAGTGATCTAATTAGACAAAATCTAACCTAACCCTAACCTATATTTATACAATACGTCTATCCTTTAATCCTAATATATATAATGAAACAGACTAGCCTAAATACCTATATAATTTCTAACCTTAGGGAGACGGGGAAGGGAAAAGGAAAATTATTATCTAATTATCTATATAACTATTCTAATCGAATCTATATGTCTATAATATAAATGTGTATCTAATCTATCTATACTACCTATCTATATATAATGTATGGGACCCCCTATATATAATGTAATGTATATATAATCTCTACTACCTATCTATATATAATGTATAGGGCCCCCTATATATAATGTAATGTATATATAATCTATACTACCTATCTATATATAGTGTACAGGGCAGGGAAAGGGAGAACGTAAAATGTAGGGTATGAGGAAGGAAAGGTATTAATGCAATGAGGGCTAGGGAGGATTTTTTTGTGTGCAAGCATAACAGTTCTGTAAACGCAACCTGACAAGCAGAGCTCTCACAATTTCAAAACAGAGAGGAAAAGCTTGGCCCTCCCATTAGAAAGGGCTGCAGTGCCCTCCCCAGGGGCGGCTGGTGGCTTTTTAGTTTGGAGGGGCAGTAAGGCCGTCCGGCGGGCCGGCAGCAAAGCCGCCGGCGAGCTGGTGGGCAGAGCCAGGGCAACGGTAGGCAGAGCCAGGGCAACGGTGGGCAGAGCCAGGGCATAACCCAGTAGCAAGGAGTTCCCAGGGTGAACACCAGAAGATGGAAGAAAACACAGTAGTCTAAAATGCACTTCAAGCTTAAAATGAATAACGTATAAACCCCAAGCACAGGGAAACAGTGACGAAACAGTGGCACAACCCAGCAGCACATCAAGCTTAAAATGAATAACGTATAAACCCCAAGCACAGGAAAACA
>QEPC01010552.1:30505-71545 GCA_003113815.1 Sphenodon punctatus | reverse complement strand
CTGTAGCCCCTCCCTCCACAGCACGTCCCATACGTGCTGTGGACAGAGGAGCTCAGCCGCCCCAATCGCGTTTTCCATAGGAAAACGCTTTGGGCGGCTGATTTTTGAGCCTTCTGGGACCCACTCCTCTGGAGTGGGTCCCAGAAGAGAAGTAAAGCCGCAGCAGCCTCTGCCTTGCCTTTGCAATCAGAGCGGAGGCTGCTGCAGCGGCGCTGTGGTCAGTTTGTGTGAAAGTGACACGAAACTGACCACAGTGCTGCAGCAGCCTCCGCTCTAAGCAAAGGCAAGGCAGAGGCTGCTGCCGCCGGCGGGGAAGCAGCAGGTACGTTGTTTTTTTACTTTGAGTGGGGGCACGGTGCCTTTCAGGGCGCTTGGGGGGTCAACACCCCTGAAGGGGAGCCGCGCCTGGCCCTCCCTCAGAGTCCCCGATTGGTTGTGGGAGGCAACAGGCATTGAGCAATCACAGAGTGCCATGAGATTGCCGGGGCCTGCTTGTGCTGCTCATTGGCCAGCAATAGACTGCTGAGCTGCTCGCCCCTCCCAACACAGGCACAGTTCAAGAGTTCAGCCCTGTTTAGGGCTCCGAGATGTTTGCTCCCTCCTCTCCTCTTCACATTTTCCCTCCAAAACCCAACTGCCACAGCACCAGTAATAACGACAATGATAACGACATTGGGTATTTTCAGACGTGATGGGGCCACTATTGGCCCCGTCACGGAATCACCTATTGATCCCCCACCAGGATAAAAATGGCACGGCCAACAGACATGCCGGCTGATCCCGGCTGGGAATCGGGGGAGGGGGCGGGGCTGAATGGCCGCTGATTCCGGGCCATGGTCAGGGGACAGACATGACGTTCCCACGCTCAACCACGGTGAATTCCCTGTGGTTGAGCGTGGGAACGTCCCGTCTGTTGGCCCGAACGTGAGCTTCCCGCTGGGTGTTCACCCCCATGAATCATGGGCGGGAATCTCTTTGACCACAGAAATGGCGATGGTCCGGGCAGGAGGGCCATTTGCGTGGTCAAAGAGATTCCCACCCGTGATTCACGGGGGTGAACTTCTGGCGGGAATCTCTTGTCGGGCCAGCAGATGTTATGGTCCCTTGCTCACCATGTGGGCATTCAGCGTGGTTGGGCGTGGAATCGTAACGTCTGAAAATACCCATTGTCATTTTTGTTATTATCCATTGTCGTTTTCATTATTGCAGTAAAACAACATGCACACCCCTACAACTGATCATGTTAAGGAAGTGCTCTGTTCTCATCTATTCAGGTACTTCTACACAGAGCCAGGTTTAGTGGGAGGAGAGCAATGAGGGAAAAATATATTTATCAAAGCAGGTGTGTGCCCCCCCCCTCCCGAACATCTGCACAAAAGACAGTTCCCTCCTCGCCTTTAAAAAGCACCTGAAGACTTATTTATCCTCCAGGTGCTTTTAGGATCCATGGCTGGTTCCCCTTAATGTATTTTGTTTCCCTCTTTACATTCGCCCTTTAAATTGTTTTTAAATGGATTTTACATTTATTGTATTTCATGTGAAGTGTTCTTAGTGTCCTTTGGCCAGGGGTGCTGTAAAATTAAAATTATAATTAATTATTAAATAAAATAAAACAATAATAAATAAATAATAATAATTAATAATAGGACTTTCAACCCCTTGGTTGGGAGCATGGCTGCTACTGCCAGGATTATGGGGAATCAAAGTTAAGGACAGGGCTGCCTCCTTCATCCCTTTGCTCCTGGCTGGTATATGAATTTCTCAGAAACTGGATGAGTTGACAGAGCCACTGGCATTATGGAGCCGTCTGGAGGCGAAGGAGAGGCACGTTCCTCCACATACACTCTTTTAGATGGTTATTACTACTCTACAGCAGACATGTGGAAAAGTCAATGTAGGCTAATGGAGAAGGTACTGGTTTTGGACCTAGGAGACCCGGTTTCAAATCCTGTCTTAACCATGAACTGAATCAGTGAGTGGCTTTGGGCCTGTAACCATCTTTCAGTCTCAGTTCCCTATCTGTAAATTGGGAATAATAATGGCTTACCTCACAGGGTTGTTGCAAAAGTGAACTAGAAATGGATGGTAAAGCACTAGAGAAATGATAAAGAATAATACAAACCAATTTAGTGTCAAAATGAATGTGGGAGGAAGATGAGACCCATATCATGGGTTGGACCCACATATTCAATGCTAGTTCTGCTTAAATGGTGGTATCTCAGCTCTATTCTTTTTTGTTTAAGTCACTCTCAGGCCCTTTTCACAGAGGCACTCTAATGGGTGCTACATTTTATTATACATGTTGCAGGTGTGCTGAATGGGTGCCCTGCATCATGTATAACAACATGTAACACCCATTTAATCAGTGTTAGAGTGCCTGTGTGAAAAGGGCCTCAGACAGAACCCGACACCAGGAAGCTCTATTCTCAACTTCCCAAACATTTCTTCTAAAAACTCCACCTTTAAGCTTGTTCTTTACCAGCAAACATTTGTGGGTTGGTTGGTGTGTTTGTTTGCTTGCTTGCTTGCTTTTTTAAATAGCTTATCTAATGAACAGGCCAAATAAAAGTTAATAAGAAAACAGAGTCCGTGTGTTACTAGTTACCTTCAATAACCAGAAAGAAAAGGAATACTCCCTCCTGAGTTTCTAATTCCTTTCTAAGGGAGAATAATTAATAATGTCTTAAATTGAAAAAAAAAAATAGGTTTTATGTTTTGGAAGCAATAAAGATTAATAAAATTAGGCACCTGTGCTATTCCTGAAGGTACGTGACCAGTCAAACCAAGCCCAAAAGATAAGACTTGCTTATGTGTTTTTATTTATTTTTATAATAGTTTGTTTTACAACTTTATAGTCATTAATATTTTATTTAGGGATGGAAGAGAGAGAGCTTGTCTGGTCACCCATATGCTGTTTCCACAGAGGAAAGCAAATTGTAATTGCTCAGTCTGTGCACACAGTAGCTATCAAACACCAAAAGATTTCCTTCCACACAGTAATCTATACCACATCGCAATAAGAAGCATTTATCACCATTAAACTAAGCACTCTGTAATCCCACTGGTAACAGGCTGCTCAATATCAATGTGAAGAATAACAGATCACGGGGTTGCTAGCTCTCACGATTTTATTACAAACCTTATGGTCTGAGTGGAGGAGGGGTTTCCTTCAAACCTTATCTAAAAGAATGAGACCCAGGATAAAATGGGGAGAATCTTATTTTTCATGGTTATGTAGCAGCACCATGTGGTGTGTGGAAGCCATTCTGCATCATCCTCTGCTACTTTCTGTCGTTATTTATTTATTTAAACTTTTATCTCACCCTTCCCTAGAAGGCCCAGGGTGGCTTACAAACACATATAAAGCGTATTTTTTTGAAAAATAAAATAAAATCATAAAAGAAAAAACAAAAACTCCCCAAACCTCCAGCCCTCCACAAAACCCACCCAATATCACCTCCCCATTTCCTACATCAAGCCCCTCCCCATCATAACCCTACACCCCCCCCCCCCCAATCACTTACGTGTGATATTTGGTGTTTTATGGAGCGGAGAGAGCCTGGAGGTGAAAGAGGGAAGAGTGGGTCTATGCCATAGCCTCCCCATGAGGAAATGGGGTGCAGGCATAGGAGGATAGAGGTGGGGTTTATGCCACTACCAAGGGGGCACGGGATGAATTTGTATGGAGGCTATAGACTGGAGAGAAGATGTGGGGGAGGGGGTTGGCCTTTTCAGCAATGTTATTGCATTCTTATTAGGTCTGATTAATTAATTGTATTTAAATTTTAAATTGTATTTTTAATGTTTTTATTCTTTGCAAGACGTCTGATGTCCTTTTTTAGGAGATGGGTGGCATATAAATCTATTGTGATCATACTAATATTCATCCCAGACACAATTTGAAGTCAGTAGCAGAGTTTCCAGTAACTTCAGTGGGGTCTGGATTTCATCCTTATGGCCACCGGCCTCATACCACTTACTCCAGAGTAGACCCATGCTAAGTGGTTTGAGAATTGCAGCAAAAAACTTGAAAACATGACCCCAGTGTATATACCCTAAGTCCAGAAACTAAGGACCAAGTGGGAGCCTAAATGGGATCATCCTTTAAAAATAAAAATAAGATTTCCAAGCCAGTCTAGTTATTACAACGGTGGGGGCTCACCTGATTTAAGAACAATGGGATTGAATTCCCAACCCCACTCCAGGCATTAGGAGTTTGACCACGGAGCCACGTTTTTAGGGGTTGGGAACTCTGAGCCAAAACTGGGGGTAGGAAGATGGTGATACTCCAGTCCCTGATTTTCTGTGATGAAGAATGGAGTGAAGAGACTGACGCCTATGCCCGAGCCTGGTAGGTTTTGCTGTCCAAGACAAACTCCAGATCCTTGTTAGAGCTACACCCTACAGTGATAGGTTGTTTTCCCGAGGAGGTCACCTTTCCCTTAAAGAAACAGTACCTTTTACACACACACACACACACACACACACCTTTCCTTTAAAATAACACCCTTAAACACATACCCTATGCCGTGAAAACAAATGTTAAGTACGGCAAAATATATATAAATAAATAAATCTGAATCTATACATTCCCCCGTCCCCTTAAAGAAACAGTAACCTTTACACACACACACCACCTTTCCTTTAAAATAACACCCTTAAACACATACACAACCTTTCACATGCCGTGAAAACAAAAGTTAAGTACGGCAAATAAATAAATAAATCTGAATCTATACATTCCCCCGTCCCCTTAAAGAAACAGTAACACACCCACACACACCCCCGTTGGGTTGTAAAGCTTTGACTAAACCTCTCTCCCATGGTGTGTGCAGGGGGGGAGGGGAGCAGTCCGCTGTGCGTGTGTGTGTGTGTATATATATAAGTGCAAGAACGAGCGCGCTATTGTGCAGGGAGAAGCAGGAGATCTGTCTCTTTAAATGCTGGGGGCTGAGCTCTCGTCGCAGGGGAGTCCACAGCCAGATCTCGCCCCTCCCCAGCGCTTGTTGCTCAGCCCCGGCTGGAGGGAAGCGCGCAGCTCGTGTGCTCGGGGAAGCAAGGAGCCATGAGCCAGCGGCGCTCTCTGCCCACCCCGGCTGCCGATTCCTCTCGCTGCTGCCTCCGCCGCCGGCGGCCCTGACTGCGTTCGCGGGCAGCTGAGCACTCGCCGCGGTGCTAGTGGCCCCCCTGGTAAGTTTGCAGGCGGCGGTGCCGGCAGCAGGCTCAGGTGTAGCGGGAGGAGGAGGAGTCTGGAAGCGGGATGGGGGAGTGGATCAGGTGAGGACACGGAGCCGCACCTGGCCAGCCTGGGCTTGTTTGCAGCGAGGCGACGGCGGCTGGAGGCGGGTGAGTCTCCGGGGAGGAGCCCCGCAACTTTGATCTATCCCCACAGCGCGCAGGGCAGCCACGGGAAGAGGTTTTATCCATGAGAGCCCCGTCCCAGCCTCGGCCGAGTGGCTCCCCCTTCCCTAGTGCCTCCCATCCCGCCAACAGGTGGGAGCGGCGCCACCGCCCCCTGCGTGCGCCTTCCCGCCGGAGGCCAACAGGTGGGCAATCCCTTCCCCTACCCCCTTTCCCCGCAAGCTGCCATGCGGCCGCAGCTCCCTGTTGCAATCCACTCCGCCCCACAGTATCTGCCAGGCTTCCTCTGTGCCCCGTGTCCCCCCTTCTTTGTCTGTGAGCGATCCCCTGGTACCCCATCTCTGCACTGCGCATGGTGCGCTCTCTGCCTCCAAGGAGTGGAATTGCAGGATGTCCTTCTTCTCCCCCATCCCCTCTGTGTACAGTCCTCTCTCACCTGTAGCCATCTCCCCACCCCCAAGCTGGCTCATCTCACCTGTAGACATTTCCCTCACCCCCCTTTGTGTACAGCCCTCTCTCACCTGTAGGCACCTCCCCACCCCTAAGCTGGCTCATCTCACCTGTAGATATCTTCCCCCCCACCCCCTTTGTGTACAGCCCTCTCTCACCTGTAGGCATCTCCCCACCCCCCACTCCTAAGCTGGCTCATCTCACCTGTAGATATCTTCCCCCCCAACCCCTTTGTGTACAGTCCTCTCTCACCTGTAGGCATCCCCCCCAAAAAAAAGCTGACTTACCTCACCTGTAAACAGCTCCCCCCCCTTTTTTTTTTTTTTGCTGGCTCCTGTCTTTCAAAGGAGTGACTGTTGTCTTGGGGGAGAGTAAGATTTCTAGCCTGTAAGTCCCTTTGTCATGGCCTGTCTCTAACTATTTATTGTATAGTTACTTGTACAGTTACTGTAGTCTATAGTGCTGGTGCTATTTATAAATAAGATCCCCCCCCCCCCCAAAAAAAAAAAAAAAAAAAGGTGATGGACAGTAGTTGCATTTGACTTGCAATTGTGTTGAGAGGACCATTGCTGGTGATCTGCAATAGTGTTGAGAAGCCCTGAGGGATTTTGCTTCCTTCCTTTCTCCTCCACCCCCAGTGTAAGCCTAGGGCTTGCACTGCAAGCAGGAGCCTCCTTCTCCGCATTGGGGAGTGGGGGTCCTGCCCCTGACCAGGTTTTCTAGGGCCATCTGCAAAGGATTTCTTTAACTCTTGTAGCATCCCATCCTTGAAGCTCTGATATCCCTTCGGTGTTGTCTCCAGTAAGCTATTGCCTTGAACAAGGTGTCCAGCTTGCTGGAGGGGTGTGTGTGTGGCGGAACCCTGAACGTGCCCCTGTCATGCTCCCCTACTCTTGCATGTCTAGTGGCTGTGCTCATGTTTAATTGTCTGTGTCTGGTTGTGCTTGCAGTGGGCATGGGGAATCAAGTGGAGAAGCTGACCCACTTAAACTACAAGGAAGTTCCCACGGCTGATCCCACGGGCATAGACCGAGACGAGGGCCCCCGGATTGGAGTCTCCTACATCTTTTCCAATGACGATGACGAACTGGAGCAACACCAGGACTCGGTGGTGTCGGATCTGGTGGGCCAGCCCCCCACCCCACAGCCTTATGATCCCCAGCTGCACGAGGTGGAGTGTTCGGTCTATTACCGGGATGAGTGTATTTATCACAAGAGCTTTTCCGAGGAAGATGCTTTGCCAGTGGAGGGGGATGATGGAGGGGGTGGAGGTTACCTCACCACCTACACCCCAGAGAACCTGTTGAATAGGTGCAAAGCTGGCGACTTAGTGGAATTTGTGTGCCAGGCCCAATACCCACACTGGGCAGTGTATGTAGGAGATTTTCAGGTAGTCCACCTGCACCGGCTAGAGGTAGTGAACAGCTTCCTGACAGATGCTGGCCAGGGCCAGAGGGGCCGTATTGCCAACCAGCTCTATCGTTATAAGCCCCTGAGCCCGGCCGCTGTGGTGCGCAATGCCCTGGAGCAGGTAGGCTGCAAGGATCGGGACCTGAGCTGGAGGAACTCTGAGTGCTTTGCTTCCTGGTGCCGTTACGGCAAACGGGAGTTTAAAATCGGTGGGGAGCTCCGCATAGGCAAGCAGCCCTACCGCTTGCAGATCCGGCTTGGGGACAAACGCAGCCACACGCTGGAGTTTCAGAGCCTGGAGGATTTGATCATGGAGAAGAGGAGAAACGACCAGATTGGCAGGGCAGCCGTCATCCAAGAGCTCTCCAGCCATCTCCAGGCGACTGAGGAGGAAGAAGACAACGATCCAGGTGCCCAGACAGCCACTGAGTAGCAGCATCAGCACCCTTATGCTGCTTAGGCTGGGTGATGGGGATTAGAACTGAAGGCTGCGAAATTGAGCTGTTATAAGTCCTTTGGGCTGCTTCAGTGCAGCTTCATTCCAATCAAATGTGAAAGGAAGGGGGTGGGGGCAAAGCTGATTAAGTGTCTGTGCTTTAACACTTAACTCCTTCAGTGCTTGGTCAACCTGTGACTTGTTTGTACAGGGTAAAACTCAGGGAGATCCCATTTTCCTCTTCATGCATAACTCTCCCTTCCCCCTCGCTCCATTAGTTCCTTTTCTGAGAATGGACCTGACCTTTTTATCTTGAGCTGGTTTCAGTGGATGTTGAGAGCTTCCAGCACCATTGGTGAGGTGCTTGGTCCCTTTCAGGATAAGCCCTGGCAAGTTTCAGTTAATTCTCCTAGCTGGGAAATTCTTTTCCTTCCTGTTTCTAGTTATCCTTGGTTTGCATTAGCATTATGGCAGGCATTTACTCAGCTCTGCTAGTGCAAGACCTCTGTGGCTTCCCATCCAAACCTCCGGTCCTCTAAGGAGAGTAGGTAAATTACTGTTCACTTTTTCAAATAGAGTTGGACACGCTCAGTCTCCTAATTAAGCATGGATCTCCCCCATCTATAATTCGAAGGAAGCACCTCTGTCTCCCTCCCTGGGTTATTGGGCAGTTGCTTAGAATTCCAATGCAGGGGCCTTTTAAGATATTTGTCTCTATGCTTTTGTGGGTGGGAGATGATTTTAATGGGAGGGGAGACATGCTAGGATGAGGATTGCAGTCTATGCATTGAAACATTCAGGACTCCTTTTACTCTATCAAGAGGCTAACTGTGTTGGTGCTCCTCATGGGCTTATTCCTCATGCTGATAAAAACCAACAGCAAGGCTCATGGTTTCTGCAGTGCAGATTTGGCCCCCTAAGCAGCTGCCTCATGCTGGTTCATTTTTGTGTGAGTCGTAAACATGCTGTCTCCTGACAAGGGTCCCTTAGCATTCTGATCCAGCTCCACCAGAGACCAGGATTTCCCCCCACAATTCCCCTCCAGAATAAGTGCTGGACTCAGCCTTGTGGTGATCTAGCACAAATAGCACTTTAGATTAGTCTGCTTAGATCTCTAATCGGGAGCAAAGCATGCCTTGAACTGCCTCGCTTCTGTGGGACAGTGATTAATCTGGGAATTTCGTAGCAGCGGAGTTGGAATGAAGCCCACATGCATGTGTTGCACTGCAGAGAAGGGTGCAATTGGAGGGATTTTCAGTAGGGGGGGGCAGATTTGGGCATTTAATTCTGGGAAAATTTTCTTGCCTTTTCCCTGCTACAGATAAATCCCTCCATGAAGAGCGAGGTTTTGCTTTCTGCTGTGTTGAGGTTTTTTTGAATGCTGTGGCTAGCAGAGCTATGGTGTTAGCCAAAGAAAGACGGGAACGGTCTTGAGCCACTTGATTTAAAGCTACATGATGATTTTTCATCAGCTAAACGCGTTTGGAGAGCAAAGCACTCTGCTTCTCTAATATTGCCTGGCTAGAGTAACTCATTACGTTGCATTTCCTACTCTCCCATTCCAGGCTGATGCCATCTTCATCCCCCGTGTATTTTTATCCTCTTTAGCCTACTGGACTGTTAATAGAAAGTTTTTCTATTTCAAAACGCAATAGCAAAGAGTCTGCCTTTGATGCCGAGCTTGAGTTCCTTGAAACCGTGGACGTGAGTTTGAAACAAACGTGCGCAGTGTAATTAAGCAGCATATTAAAAATAATTGTTCTCTCTTCTCCCCCTCGCCCCCCCACTGTTGTTTACTTCATTGCTCGCAGCGTAACTATACTCAGCCTTCTCTGTTTCCCAAGATTAGGAAGTAGCATGTCAATCATAAATAAGCAGATACCAGCCTTGGAGTAATTAAGCCTGTGAAGCAGCGTTTGTTTAGGAAAGGAAAATAAAATTCTAATAGGCTTCCATTGTTGTGAATCTTAAGTGGAAAATACAGCACATGGAAAACAGCTCGCTTTCCCCTTTCCCTACTCCCTTTTTTTTTTTTTTTCATTTCTGTTGCAATGGGACGTATTCATAGCAACTTAGAGGATTATATGTACTCACAGACAATGCACTTTTCTTCCCTTCACACCCCTCCCGCCCCTCATTGAGTGGCTTCTGCAACTTTAATTTCAGGTTCTGGCACATAAGGAGACCTTATTCGGTGTAGAGCTCCATTAGAATGTTGTAGGTCAGGATTCCTATACTGATGAAATCTCTACTGAATATGCATTGGAATCAATACTCCATTTACTGTGATCATTAAACATGCAGCATGAGAATGCGCCACGTCTGAATCGAACTGTGATAAAGTTAACACGTGGTTGTCTGCACCACTGAGGATTTTTTTTTTTCCGCAGCTGCAAATAGCCATTTTTATTGGATGGTAACTTGGTCCTTCAATAGAACAAAGGAGAGCCTCTCCAAAAATGGATTACTCTGGATGCAACCAGGCTTAAGGATGCCACGAGTTTAACTACTTAGTTATTGCTACTCTAGTCCTGAGATTTTGTACAGAACAGAGTTTATTTCACTATGTAATATATGTATGTAAAAACTAATATTTTCTTACAAGTATTTTTGAAAGTTTAAAAAAGAAAATTCCATCATGAGAAATCTTACATTTTGGAGGTTGCTTATGCACATTATTTTGAAGTCCTATGAATGGATTTATTTTTGTCATTAGTGATCTAAGGTATTTTCTAGGTCATGATATAATGTAGAAACAACTATAGATGTCAAACATTATGAATCTCTGTATCTACAAGGTACTAAACTGTAAGTTGATTGTGAAAACATTCTCTGCTCCCCACCCCTGTGTCCAAAACACCTGACTGTTAAGAACCATTTTTTCTTTTCCTCCTTCATCATAGTCTTCTGCATTCATAAAGGCAGAGCCTTTCACTGCTGAAGAACAGAGAAGGAAATCTGAACCTATCTGATGTGAAATTTTTGTTGATTGAGATAGTTAGTGTGCATCTGCACGCAGCAGTTTGGTATAAATCCACGCAAAGTTATGAGGCCTAGGATTATTAAGGGTTGAACGTTGGGTGTGTTGGGGATGTCAAAATTCCCACCACCTACGTTCTCTCCCTTTGTCAACCCACGGCTCTTGCGTCCAGTGTGGCTTTTGTTATGAAATATTAAACTATATTAAGCCTTTGTTTTGTACCTGGAATAAGGAATTGCTAAGCACAAAAAAGTACATCTAAGAAAGGGCTGCAAATAAATGTGGCCTTTCTAGGATGAGGCAGAAGAACTTGCTGTGCGACTGCTTCTGTCTGGGATGTTTCTCCTTGTGTTTTGCCTTACTAATATCAGGAACATTGGTCTTTCTGAGAGGTGCAGTATTGTCAGAATACCAGAAGAGAAATACCCATTTAATAAGCACCAACCCCACCCCACCCCCAACAACAAAAAACAACCACAAATCTGCTTATTTGGTAAAATGGTTATTTGACCTGGACCCTGATTTTTTTCTGAGAGTGCGGGGCGGGTAGTTTCTTGGCTTTTCATCTCTTGGGATGACTTCTCTAATTGTCCTGGGGTGTTTCTAGACACGTGCCTTTCTGCCGATCACCCACCCATCATGCATGTTTCAGGGCCACATTGCTGCCCTATGCAGCCCTGCAACATGTATGATGGGTGGGGAGGCACTTGTCTAAAAACATCCTTAGTGTCTCCCTGACACAATTGGACCTGGATTCTTGGTACCTGTGGAACAAAGCTGAAAAATAAGCTTCTCTTGGAGCCTTTCTGGCCTCTGTTTATATGGTGGGGAACTTTCATTTTATTCTTAAACCCCCCCTCTGGCTCATATTCCTGTTACCAAGTTCAGACCTATTCTTGCTGTAGAGATCAAGCCTGAGGCCTCAGTTGCACAGAGGCTTTAAATGCACACTTAACATTGGGTAATTTCAGACATTACGAGATCACCGTCCACCACAGTGAATCCCTTGTGGTGGCTGTGATTCCGGTAACGTCTGTTGTGAGTTCCGCCAGATGTTCACCCCAGTGAACCTTCGGCGAGAATCACAATGACCACGATTCTGGACCTCCAGCCGCCCGGAGGTTCAGAATCGTGATGGGATTGGGCCCCAACCGTGGTTGGATTGGCCAGGATCCAGAAAGGGCTGAAGGTAACGTCTGCTACCTTCAGCCCTGCCGGATCATGGTCCTGACCACAGAACAGGATCGGAAGCAGCAGCTGGATTGGCCGCTGTGACCGCCCATCTGCCGGAAGGCGGGCAGCCACGGGAGCGTGGGGGGGCGGGGCTGTGCGGTTACGCTGCACGTCCTGCCGCACATCGTGCCGTGCAGCCCTGCCCCTTCCCCACACAGCCCCGCCCTCATCCTGATTCCCTCCTCCAGAATCAGGCCGGCACGTCTAAAGGACGGCTGGCCTGATTCGTGAGCGGGATCTGAAACGGAGCCTGTTCAGCGTGGCCGGCCTCCAGGCCTGTCACATCTGAAATTACCCCTAGACCAAGTGATTGGGTCCATTGGCTGCAATGGGCCTCTTTGTGTTTTAAAGATAGGCCTGTCCTCCCTTTCTTCCTGCTGAGCTGGGTCCTAGGTTTTCAATTGGGTCCACGGGAGTTCTCTGCTTTAGCCCACAGTGTGAGTAAAGGGCCTGATCCTGGCTGATCCTCTGGGAGGGGAGGAAAGTTGGGGATGAGTTAAAATGAGTATCCCTTTACAAGTCATGTTGGTTTTAAGACGAAGCTCTTACGTAGTGGGGCAAGTGCACTCTGGAATCGGCAGAGGGCAGAATTTGGCTCAGTGATTTGTTTTTCAAAGCAAGCTATTTATCTCTGCATTTCAAACAGAAGAGTTACAGCAGTTTAGGGGCAAGTAAAACGGGGACTCTGATCCTATAAAGACTCTAACATAGATGTGAATTTGTGTAGGCAAGTAGTTCCTCCCCTGACAATGATGGAACTACTGATGGAAAGGAAACTATGCATGTGCTTCAGTCTTTTCAAGAGAGTGCCGGGACGTTCCAGTTAAGAAAAGCAGCTAAGCAGTCTGTCTTCTCCAGGCTGGGGATGTTTTCAGTGCAAATAGAAGACTGATAACAAAACTGGCAACTATCTCATGATTGGGTTGTGTTTAGAAAAAAAAAATGATGTGGGCTTTTGCCTTTCCTATGATTTAGCCCGCAGTGTGAGTAAAACAGAAGGGAGAAAAAGAGGACAGTTTAGCAGTGGGATCCTTGGGGTGTTTAGTGCTGGTCCTAACCCCGTTCGCTCCACTAGGGGCTTGGATCAGCACGCGCTGCTAGCACTGGAGGGATCACACTTTGGGTGCAGCCGCACGAGCTGCAGGGGCCTGGTCCTTGTATGATGCCACCGCAGGCGATCACCACTGCCACCACACTGCAAGGCATGTATGGCAAGCTGGGCGGGCCAGCCCCTGTTGGAGTCGCCACCGTGGCCTGTCCCTGCCCTGCCTCCCTCCCCTGGCCGGATTGAGAGCCCACCCCCAGCCGTGACGTGGCTGTGCCCGATGGGCATTAGTGCTCGTCACTCATGGCCCTACAGCTTTGCACCGTGCCTGGCAGGACAAGTTCCCCCCTGCCACACGAGTTGCCTCACCCTGGGCAGCCTTACTGCTCTTCTGCGACGCATCCTTGGAATTTTTCCGAGACCGTGTTGCAGAGCAGCCAGCTGCCTGCCCTGCCCCAGGGCAGGGGTGGGGGAAACATCTGGCAAGCCTTGGGCACCCAAGCCCACTGCAGTGAGTGGCTCGTTTGCCCAGGGAGGTGTAAGGCTACCTAAAGCTTGCTAGCCTTCCCAACCTGTATCATCAGGCTGCACCTTTTATGGCAAGCCACTGTTCTGGCACAAGCCTTTATAGTTTCAGTGGCGCTGACCAGAGCTTTGCAGATTGAACTGTCTTTTGGCTTATTAATTACAGATTCTCTTTGAAGGCCAGAAATTGACTATAGCAAATCTTCTAAAATTCCTTCTTTGAAAATGAAGGCATGCTGAAGTAAAATGATAATCAATTGAGGCAGATTGTATGTGTATATATTTTTATTTGTGACCAAACATTTTCTGCAGATTGCATAAAGACTCAAGTTAATCTAGACTGCAGTCCTCCAATGTAGTCTTTTGGCCACAAACCACGTACTCCAGATAGCCTGCGGGTTTTGTTTGAGCTAGTCCAGAGTAAATGGCATGTGGAACATAACCCTGGACATCCCAACTCTTTACAATTAGCACAAACATTACTACAAAAAAAGTAAATAAAAATCTGTCACCATGTGACAGTATATGGATTCAATTTATTGCATCTTAAGAGAGATTTATTCCACACTTACCTGTGATTTTTTTTTTTTAAAAAAAGCCTTCACAAGAGTCATCCCTGGTGTGTTTGAGGAGTGTTTGTCAAGTGTATATGCCACCTGTGCTTTTTTTACAATTAACTGCATGAACTGTAATTACAGCAGCCATGTGGGAACAAGTATTTTTGAAAGCAATTTTTAAAAAAACAACGTATGAGACACATCCAAAGTGAATAAAGCCAGGAGGCAGAGGAAAAGAGTTTGATTCTCATCCTTAAAGAATCCGCAGTCACTCATCATCTGCTTGGTGTCTAATTAACCAGTCTTATGAATAAAAGTGCAGTGAAAACTCTGAGGTCATACGTGTCAATGAATGGGTCTATGCTTTTTAAACCACACACTTTTTACTTGTGAATGAAAATCAGGGTAACTTCAAACAACAGAGGGTTAGATCATTCTTTTCCATTAATGTTCTATTCAAAGTTTTCTCTATGCATACTTAAAGATCTTTTTAAAATTATTGCTGTAACATTTCATGAAATTATTGACCATAACAATTGTAATCACAAACATGATTTTTTATTTCCCTGAGCCGTCTTTCTGTAAAACAGTCTTGTCAGTTAATGTTGAATTGTTAGCTCCAATGTCACTTCTTTTCCTTGGGGAGGAAGTGCGGACTCCTGATTGTACCATTTCCTTCAAAATGAAGGTCATTGCATAGTAATTGAAAAGAAATAAAAGATTTATAATATCTTTTAAACTCTTCTTTCTTATAGCTTTTGTTTTGGGGAAATTGTTGGGGGGGCTCTCTTTGAAAGAGGTGGACAGAAGTTTGAAAATAATGTAATGCAGAGATTCTTTAGTATATTTTCAAGCACTATGGAAAAATTTCTTTGAAAAACTGTATGAAGTACCTCATGGCAACCCGGGGGGGGGGGGGAGAGAGAGTTTCACAAGGTCCTCGAAGATCAACCTGTTGTAGCATGTGGTAATCCTATTGAGAATGATGTTTAGACTGCTGTATCACATGGTGGCAGTAGAAACCCCCCCTTGTAATGAGGAAGCCAGAAAGGGTTAACCACAAGGTGCTTTTTGCAGTTTTTCAAGTCTGAAAGCACCTTTGAGATTCATACATATTGTGGTATCCTATGTTCCACGATGGTGATTTTATGATAGTTCCTAAGTTTGACTTCTGCCTGGGGTTCTGGCTCCTTCTCATGTGATGTGGTCGTAAAACATATCTAGGGCAGAAAAGGACTGCTATGATTTTTCGTTATATAGTGATTTCATTGTTCAAAGTGCTTTACAATTCTTATCTAGTTCACCCTGACGACAACAACAACCCCTGCGAGGTAAGTCAAGTCATCATTAGTCCCATTTTTCAGATGAGCTGATCATGACTTGCTCAAGACCATCCAGTGAGTTCATGGCTAAGATGGGCTTTGAACACTGGTTTCCTAGGTCCAGATCCAAGAGCTTATCTACTAGGGCTAGACTGCTCATTATGACATAGTAAGGAATGCATATATAACAGGTTACCATATAAAATTGTGGGGGCAGTTATAAGTGTTTTATGGATTTTATTTGTTGTGTTTTATGGATTTTTATGATGGTGTTAGTCACCTTGAGCCTTTGGTGAAGGCCACGATAAAAACTGAACTGAGATCTTTAATTTAAGGGTGAAGAGGCTTTTCCCTCCGTGGGGCCACTTTGAAGATCAGTACGAGCAAGCTCTGAGGCTGCACAGACGTTAGGGTAGGGGGTGCTTAAGGGGTGTACTCAGGAAGAGGAGGATCTGGATCATGGATCTGTCTCCTATCCTTGTGTGCATGCCCTCCTCTTGGCTCCTTTAGCCTGAGCCTTAGTCTTTCAGTGCTTGGGGAGTAGAAACTGGATTCAGGAGCCAGATCCAGAGACTGGAAAGGGGCCAAAAGAAAAACTAGCCGCGGGCCGCATTTAGACCTTGTGCCTGAGGTTCCCTGTCCCTGCTTTTAATTCATGCATGAGACCCCACGAATTGTAATAGAGCTAACAGATGAAGATCAAGCCACGTCTAGTGACGTTCTCAGGAAAGGCGGGGAAATAATCATCTACACTAACAAGGCTGGAACCACAGGTGGTATCATTTCTCAAAGCTCCCGGGGATGTGGCCCATAAATTAATCTTAAAGGTGTGAAGTGAAATGAATTGAACAGAAGCTTGTACAGCATTTGCTGGCAACCATGTGTAGCCACATGATGCCAACGACTGATAAAGGAACAGATGCACTGTCTGGGGAGTGAAGAATGGGAATGTTCTGGAACTAAGGCCACTTGTCCACATTACCACTCTGCCGAATCTCCTGGCAGGGGATCTTACGGCGCACTGTGCACATGGTCGCTTGTAAGCTGCGTCCAGCAGGTTTTTTTTTATTTCGATTGTTGGCTCACAATCCAACCCTGACAATCGAAAAAAAAAAAGCCTCTGGACGCAGCTGATTACAAGCGCTTACATGCACAGCGCGCCATAAGATCCGCTGCTGGGAGATTCGGTAGCGTGATAACGTAGGCAAATGGCCTTACAGGATATATCTGAAAACTCTTCCGCTAGCGTATTCTATGTCATAAAGAGGATGGGGGAGTGGCATGGGTCTTGGGGCTGTGATCCTGGCCTTAGGCTAAGACAAGCAAGATAGCTGCCTAGCAATGGCATAAGGTACTCCTAAACTTTGTGGAGGATGGTGGGGGAGAATGGGGGAGGTCTGATGATGAGGTAGCAAGGAGATAAGTCCCCCCTTACCATGTCCAGTGGGAGATGGGCAGTGGTGGCTAACGGCTTTCCTCTGGGTGGGGTGGGTATCCTATGAAGGCTCTTCTCAGCGGGGGGTGGCAGCTGAGGTCAAGGAGCAGACGGTGAGCGGGCGAGTCCACGCTCATCCATGCTGTGCTGCATGTGACATTCCTCACTGTCACAACTGCAGATTTAGCAAGGGTGCAGCTATTGCCATCTCGCACACTTCTAGCTTTGTGGGAGACGTGTCCTCCATAATAATTATGCCCATGCCACCCAGGGCCCTATGCTCAAGTCTGTTTTCCTACCTCCAAATTTGCTCACCATGCCCTAGTCCACTGACAAGGCATGCTCTCCAGCCAATGGGTCAGCTGCTGTGGGCAGAGACATGGGCATAGCCCCCAGCTCTCCAAGGTGGAGAGGGCTATCTAGAACACAGCTTCCCAGACTATGGGTTGCAAGTGGGGTCACACCATCTGTGGGTGGGATCCCAACCCGATGCATAGATTTATTTATTTATTTAGACTTCTAACTTGCTCTTTCCTTAAGGTTCAGGTCATGAAACATAAAAACTCAAAATACACAAAAACATATACACACCCTATCCCCACTGGGTAAATGCCTGGCCAAAGAAATTGGTCATATGTTGCTTTCTTGCATGCCCCTTTGAATATGGACTTGACACATTAATGGAACTTGCAAGAGGGTGCTCTTCTCGGCTGATATAAGAACATAAGAAGTGTCATACTGGGTCAGACCCATGGTTCATCGAGCCCAGCATCCTGTCTCTGACAGTGCCCAGCTACAGTAGCTCGAGAGAAGTACAAGTACACGGAAGTGTCACCCATCTGCTAATAACCACTCCCAACTACTGATAGTCAGGGTTTTAAGCCCCAGCGAGTAAGCATTTATGGCTCTATCCTCTAAGAACTGATCTAGTTTCCATTTTAAGCTAGTTATGGTGCTAGCTTTCACAGCCGACTCTGGCAACAAGTGCCACAACTATATTGTCCGCTGAGTGAAAAAGTACTTCCTTTTGTTTGCTTTAAATCTGCTGCCATTTAACTTCAGAGAGTGTCCCTTTTGTTCTCATATTGTGAGAAAGGGCAAAGAACAGTTCCCTATTTACTTTTTCCACACCGCTCATGATTTTATAAACTTCGATCATATTCCCCCCCTTCGTCACGTCTTCTCCAAGCTAAACAGCCCTAAGCTGTAGCCTCTCAAGTGGAAGCTGATCCATCCTTTCTCTCATCCTTGTTGCCTTTCTCTGAACATTTTCCAATTCTATTATATCTTTCCTGAGATGGGTCGACCAGAAGCGAAAACAATATTCAAGGTAGGAGTCATACCAAAGATTTATAAAGATTGTGATGGAACATACTTTGCATGTTTTTGCTGTCTGGGGTTGTGGGATTATATGTAAATCTCAAAACAGGGTCACAGGGGCAAAAAGTTTGGTTTGGAAAGCATGCAGATAGAGCCTCTCACAGTCACTTAAGATATCTTGGAGCCTTTGTGGTCTAGCAGAGAAAATGCTAATTTGGCATTTTAGAGGATAATGGCTCAGGTGCCTGTTCTGCCACTGGTTTACTGTGACTGTGAGCAGGTCACTTAATCTCTGTATTTCAGTTCCCGGTCTGTAAAATTGGAATGAAAGAATCCATACTTCACATTAGTCTTGCAAGACTAAATCCATTAAACTTTGTCAGGCATTATGGTAAGAGAGAGGGCATTTGAAATAACCTGAATAGATGAAAACTCTAGAGTTCATATGGGGTCTGGATTGTGCCCTCCGGTTATGAGTTCTGACCAGGAACAAAAAAATTAATATTGAAGGTTATGAGGGTTTTTCATAGAAATAAGCTTGTTTCTCCCGGGGGTGAATGTTCTTAATATAATTTGTCATGTCCTTCTGCTACACTCTTTCCACTGGGAAAAAAAAAATGTTAACAAGCCAGCTATATAGTTGGTTCCTGGTGTTCCGCACCTACCTTGGATGAACCATTTGTATGAAACAATGTACCTGTTGGATGAAAGACCAACCAGAGCTAATTAATATGTGCAGCAAGATCTTCAGCAATAAAGCTGGCTCACTCCACTCATGCACTGGAGTTGGCCTTGGCAATTCAGATAAAGGTTCACAAATATCATAAGAAATGAGTTTGGAACAATTCCTTGGAATGACTAAGCAAAGGTCTCGAGTCCTATCCTAATTCCCATCTCTTCCACTCCCATGACTCTCAACCCCTGGACTTTGAAAAGAGAATCAGTGACTCTTAAAATGTGGGACAATGCAGAACATAATTTGCATATATATGCAAATTCAGAGTAGTCTATTACTTAACTATGAAGCTGGACTAAAAACGCACTTAAGAAAAAAAAGAAAGCAGTCTTAAAAAGTTAAAGGACTTGCCTATCCATACGACAACCTCACACATTAACCAGACTTAAATCCTTGGCTTGACAGTCTTTATGTCCAAGCTCTACCACAGCACTTCTCTTAACGGCTTGGCAGCCACGCCTGATGTGTTTTACAGTTTACACAACCCTCCTTCCAACAATAAAACTTTCCCCCCACTCCACCCATTTCTCCTGTGTGGATTCTTTGATGGATGAGATGCTGTGAGGATTTTCAAGAGAAGTGCTCAGAAATCATAGCTCTACATTGTCCCAAATGGAGTTTTTTAACACCCCCCCCCCCCATCCAGACTAACCATTTTCTCCCAGGTGTTGGAAAACCCTGTTCTTCCTGAAATGAGAAGAGTCGTTAATGAGTCAGAGAACAATAAAGAATCCCTTATCTCTCCTATGGGAGGGGCTGCTCTGAATTAGCCTGGGGAAAGCTTATTTTGGCTAGTCTGGCTATTTGAGAATTCATCTCATTGTACCACTGCTGATTTGCAAATTGCTCCCCTTCTCACCTCCCTTTCTAATCCAGAACTTTACAGCAGTTTTCTAAGACTGTGGGACAGATACAAAAAGCGGTGTGAAATCAAGGACATCCCAGAAAATCCAGAACACTTGAGGGGTGTGACTACTGCCAGTGCCTTCCTGTGTGCCTGTGATAACCACTTAATTTTGCTGTGCATGGCTTCTACATTTGTAAAATTGGGACAATGATACCGTTTCATTTAGGCATGTCTTGCATGGATGTGGGAGGAGGGTGCAAACTGGTTTGGCAGAACCAGATGTTAAAATTCTACCCAAATACACATAAAGGGAGGTGGAGGGTGCAGAGTGTGGAACTCAGCGCTTACAGAATGGGAGGTTGATTAATTGGAATATGACTCCTAGGTTCAAGAGAGTGTGATTGCCCCTGGCTCCACCCTTTCCAACCCCTGGGGGGGGGGTAGGGGGGGACAGGACAACACTGAAAATGGACAGGGGCAAAAGGTCTCTGCCCCTTTCTGATTTGGCCACACCCCCTTTCCGAGTATGGTGGCATCACTACACTTAGAAAAGGGGAGTGGCCACATCAGAACAGGGGGTGGGGTAGAGTGGGTCCACGGCTCCACGTCCTTTCCTGAAGTGACCATGCCCCATTTCCAAGCATCATGACACTTGAAAGAGGCACGGTAAAGGATAGGGATGGGACTCGGCAAAATTTTGGTTTCAGTCAATTTCAGTTTCAGTTCTCATGAATTTCGGTTCTTTTTCGGTTTCGGTACTATTGGATCTTTTGCATTGATTTTTGTACCGGATTTTTAACATAGCGTTTTTTCAATGGGGGACAAACCGCAGTGTTAAAAATCCGGTACAAAAATCATTGCAAACGATCCGATAGTACCGAAACTGAAAAAGAACCAAAATTTCCGATTAATCTGAAATGGCCATTTTGGGTTACTTTCAGTTTTATCTGAAACCGAAATTCCCATCCCTAGTAAAAGGCCTCTTCTCCTTCCTTCCCCCTCTACCCTGGATTTAATTCTGCAGGTGCCCCCGATGTCTTAGATTTTGTTGTTCTTTGTGATTTCTTTGCGTGGGGGCAGCTGTGATGAAGAGGTTGGGGTTCTCCCTCCCTGTTGGACACCCCAGGGCACTTCCAAATGCAAGCCGAGACACAGGGTGAAAGCAGCTGCACAGCTGGCATACCAGCTGCACAACTCGGGGATGGGGGGCACCCCTGGCTGGGTTGGGTCAGGGCACTGAAGAGCCCTTCCCACCTGAACATTTCCTAGTGGTGGTCAGGTTGCTTTGCTTGCAACCCCCCCCCCCCCCCCCCCCCCCCAAGTCTGAGGTCTAGGCTCAACTGAGCCCCCTCTCTGCATGTTAAGTTCCTGGTATTGGTAAAGACCCAGAAGGTTAGCCTGGAGAAATGAGAGACTCCTTGCTGACAATCCCTTTTAGAAACAGAGATTATTTGGGCTGCAGGCTTCAGACCACTGACTCCAGATGAGTCCCCTTGCCTTCAGTGAGATTACTCCAGAGTAAGTGGTTTAATATGAGAGTCTAAACTGCGGGTGTGCAATACTTTCCTTGGGGCCTTTCATGAGTGCTTCATCTTGGTTTGGGGATTCACCTTATGTTCAAATGCATTTTAAGAACCCATGATTGAAAACTGGGCTCCCAGAGCATAATTTAATTAGCATGCAAAGTGATGTGGGAAGAAATGACTAAACTAGATACATTTTATGTTTTAAACATTACCTCAGAACTTCATTAGCAGCCTGCCTCCAGGCGGTGGAAATGACTCTTAGAATGGCATCTTAAGACAAGGTAACCCTAAGATTGTGCCCCACTATGATGGATGGTATCAGGCATCTCTCTCAGGCCAAGGTGGGCTAGAATAGTCACTAATGAAGAGGCCATGGCTCCCTGTGACTTTTGTAATAGAGTCAATTGTACTGTGAGAGGCTTCGGAGCCAGATAAGCAGAACGTCAAAGCCGGTATGTGGTCACGTGTTGGAAACCTGCCACCAGAGGTAAGATAATGCTGGCAGGGCAAGCTTATCTCACTCTCTACAACTCCTGTGGGGACAGAGGCCTTTTAGACAACTGGTTCATTTACTTTCAAGAGAATGACTCAGGAGCTGTTTAGAGCTAGAACAAGATGCGTCTGGCCCTTAGAAAGGAAGCTAAAAAGTAAGGCTCCACCTGTGTTTCTGAAAAAGGCACATATCCCCACAGTGAGAATGGGGCTAAAATTTAATTTCTGTCTGGATTCCGTTTTCAACAAATATGGCCAGTTTGAGTGCGGTAGAACAATCCAAAAATATTATAATTATTTTCTTGCCATTTTGAGCATGCACAATATCGCAGCTGCCATTTTATTGTACAGCATTTATCGTCCACATGCCGAGTACATCCAGCGCCATTTTGTGCATGTGCAAAATGGCCGCTAGTAAGCCGTTCCGTTTTTGTGGAACTGTTCTGTAAAACGGAAGGGCGGTTTCAAAGCAGCCCTAAGCAAGACCCACATTTGAATAGGGGAATAACGTTGTGGCCCCCATACAGCAAGAACATTTAATCATCAATGCGGTCTACATGGGCCTGCCCTTGAAAACTGTTTGGAAGCAGAAGATGGTGCAGTATGCAGCGGTCTGCCTTCTACAGGGGGTGGATCACCAGGAGCATATTACACCACTGCGTCTGATTACACACTGGCTTCCAGTCGCTGCCTGGGCTCGATTCAAGGTGCTGGTTTTCACCTACAAGGCTCTAAAGCTTGGGCCTTACATGTTCTAGAGGCCACCTCCTCCTTCATGTCCTACAACAGCCTCTGAAGTTCTACAGGAGCACCATCTGCCTGTCGAGTTCTCACGGCAAGGGTACTCAAAGAGGCATTCATTCTCAGTGGCTGCCCTGCCACTGTGGAACTCCATCCTAGGACTGAGTGAGAAACCCTTTTTGGTTTTGTGAGATATCTCGCAAGATTTCATGCCAGGGACCAAGATATTGCTGGGATCTCAGCCCTAGTACAAAATCTTGTGAGATGTCTCGTATAAAAAATAACAAAGAAAAAAAGAACTGTGCATTTGCAAAAGTGGCCACCAGGGCCATTCCGCACATGTGCATCCCTTTTTCAAAATGGTGCCAGCAGGGCAAACCTGAAATTATCTTTGTTTAGAACGTGTATCATTTAGTAAGGCTTCTAGTCATGAACTGAAGGCCATGTTCCAACAAAGAGAGTTTAGTTAAATCAGATTAGTTATTCCACTTCAGTAGCATTCAGATGAACAATGTAAATGGAAGAAACTATTTCGATTGAATTACATGAAAGTAACTGCTCCATGTCAGTATCATTAAGACAAACAGTGTAAACCAAAGTAGCACTCTGTCGCTCACTCCCCACCAACTGAGCTGTGATGATCACTGAACCTTGGTTGCCACCCTCGTACTAATTGTTCACACAACCAGCTACTTCAAAATAAAAACCAAAAGGGAGTATATTCTCCTGATTTTTCGGAAGTTTATACTTCTCTTCGTATTCCTGAATAATGTCACCTTATCGCTTTGTTTGTGTGAACGCTTCAGGAGTAAAACAGAAGTACAGTCCAACTACATCGATTTAACTGTTTGTAAGGATGTGAGCAAAGTCTACCAATGATGGAATAGCCACTTGATCCCATAATAATCTGTTCCAATGGTTCATTGTCTTCCATGGGTGAAAACAGACATGACGCTAACCACCCTTGGTGGTTATTTATGCATGTTGCAGGGCTGCATTGGTGCCCTATGCAGCCCTGCAACATGCATAAATAACCACCAAGGGTAGTTAAAGGGTGGTTAGCGTCATGTCTGTTTGCACCCCATGTTTGAAAAAAGGTACAACTTTTAATTCTTTTATTTCAACTTGTCCAACTTAATTTCCAGCCATGGTTTCTTGCTCTGCTTTTCCTCTGTTTGATTAAAGACCCACAATCCTGTCACCCCTTAACTTTCTCTTTGATAAGCTAAACAGACCTCGCTCCTCAAAATCCATGCGGCTCTAGAGATCTATTTATGTATGGACAGAACATTTGGCAGTGTGATCTTTATTTAGCTCTTCATCCCTATGTCTGTGCTTCCTGGCCAAATGTGCCTGGCCTTTGTACGCTAGCATCCTCTCCCCTGCCCTGTGCACCAGAAGGGGAAGCCTGGTTTATCATTTAGACAGAATGTCGGTTTGTAAAACCTTTCAAGGATTCTTCAGGATTAGAGAAGCTATAAAACTGTATCATTATCCTAGTCCGGTGCATTATTTAAGATGCAAGCAGGGCCCAAGAGAAAATGCAGGCATGTTTGTGCAGTAATTACTATTTTAAAACAGGCCCAGACTTTTTAGATATATACATAAATACACTCTTCACACCTCTTTGTAGGTGCAGAAGGCAGCAACCATCTTTTGCCATTTAGATAAATTCTCCAAGGTCTCTTTGCCTTGTGCCATGTCACCATCAAACTAGTGAGGTCCTTTTTAACTCCTCTTTCTCATGTCTTTTTTGGTCTTCTGAATTTTCTGGCATTTGTTTATTTATTATTATTATTAATAATAGTAGTAGTAGTAGTATTTATTGTTATTATTGTGTTATTATTATTTTATTTTTATTTATTTTATTATCTCAGAAAAAATTGTAATACATTTTATATTATTTTGTCTTATTTTTACTTCTACTAATAATTAACAATAAATTAGTAGTAGTAGTATCATTATTTATTATTTATATTTATTTAACAATAGTGAGAGATAGTGACTTGCCCAAGGCCACCCAGTGAGTTCATGGTTAAGATGAGATTTACCTCTGATCTCAGGTGTAACTCCAACACCTTATCCACTATGCTATGTGGACTCTCAATAATAATAACAACAATAAGAATGAATAATTAATTATTAATATTTTTTAATTTTTATGTAGCACCCCTCCCCCTGCCATGGCACACAGAACGCTTCACATAGAACAATTTAACACAACTTTTAATCCTCACAACAACCCTGTGAGGTAGGTTTGGCTGAAAGAATATTGTGACAGGCCCAAGGTCACCCAGTCAGTTTCTGGCTAAGACTAAGCCCTGCCCCTAATTTTTCAAGGTTGCTGCCTGGATCTGCAATTGATTCCCCACTATGTAAAGTGTGTGCAATCCTCAACAGTTTTAGTCGATGGGAGTTTTGTCATAGACTTCAATGGGTCCTGAATTGCAACCAGTGCCGTTGGGACATTTTTGTAAACTCCTCCAAATACATAATCCTCCATTGTCTGCAAAAATACCGAAAACACCCATGTGACAAACAGGCTAACAGTAATTTCAGACAAGATGGGCCCGGAGGCCCGCCACACTGAACCCTGGACCGGGATCCATCTCGGACGTGCCAGCCTGATCGCTAACAGGGATTGGGAGGGGGGTGGGACTGCGCAATGTGACGTGCGGCCACACAGCTCCGCCCCACCCCCCCGCACTCCCTCGACTGCCCACCCTCGGGGAGATGGGCAGATGCAGCGGCCAATAAGGTCGCTGCGCCCGATCCCGTATCGCAGTCGGGGCCACGATCCGGGATGGGCCAAAGGTAACACACATTACTTTTGGCCCATCCCATATCCTGGCCACTCTAACCACAGTTCTCGACCTCCGGCCTGCCGGAGGACGAGAACCGTGGTCAAGCTTGATCCTGGCCGGGGGTTCACTGTGGTGAACATCTGGCCGGGACCAAACAGACCTATCAATGAGGCCAGGCATTTAACAGGCAGGGTCAGGATCTGCAGTGTAATTTTATTATTATTATTTTATTATGAGCATTTATATAGCACCAGCAATGTACCTGGCACTTTACAAAGAATAAGATAGACACGGTTCCTGCCTGAGAGCTTACAATTTAAAAGCAGGGGGAGGGGAGACAGGGAAGGGGGAACAGAGGGAGAGACAAGGGATGCGACATTCATGAGGATGCGAGAGCTCAGTACACATTCTTATTTTATGGATATTTTATATGCTTATATATTTTAAGACAGTTTTTATGGGTTTTATTTTGCTGCCTGCAAAAGGAAGGTCTAGAGCACAGATCTTTGCCAATGATTTGTCCCTTATCCTTGTCTGCATCCCTTCATCTCTGCTCCTTTCTCCTGAGCTCACTCTTTTAGCCCTTGGGGACAGAAAATGGATCCAGGCACTGAAAAGGGGCCAAATGGAAACTAGCTACAGGCCACATTTGGCCCCTGGGCCTGAGGCTCCCCAGCCCTGGCCTAGCCTTAAGATTTGTGTAGCCCTGATATTGATGTAGATGTGGGAGGATCTTAACACTCCTTTGAAGCTGCATGAAAGCACAACACAATCTTGCACTAGACACATAGCAAAGATTGTTATTAGATTCTAGTCCCAGGGGACATTAAGTGAGTTTATATACGTTTTCTCCTGGTGTGATGTGTTGGTGGAGGAAAAGGTTATTTGTATAATTAGAAATGGAATGGCTCATCTGTTTGTGTTAGGAAATGTGATGATTATACAGTTTTGTAGGGTTATAGAAGCCTATGCAGCACTTGTGAGTTTGTATTTTTAACATTATATTATCTCTACCATGTAGCAACTAAAACGTCATTATTTTCAAAATCTAGAGAGAGAGCGGTTGCTGTATTGAGACAACGTACCTCAGAGGATATCTTTGGTTGATGAGAGTATGCAGGTTTTGGGACCACGCACAACTCTTTTTCAGACATTTAAAAAGTCAGAACTATCAGCTCCCTCCAAGTGACTGTTTTATCATTATTTTGTCCTGCATTTGCTGTCTGCGGTTCTGACTTTTGACATGCCCGAGGACCCTGTGTGGCTCCAAAGTTTGCATACTCTCATCAACGTTTGTTTACCTAATGGATCTGATAAAAGAGATCTTCTAAACTACTTTTAATTTTAAAGTAGTGATTAACCCTGTAGTGCTACAGTATTCTGGAAATGTACCCCTCGAACAGAAAATGAACATAAGAACATAAGAAGTGCCATACTGGGGTCAGATGAAAGGTTTATCAAGCCTAGCATCCTGTCCCCGACAGAGGCCATCCTCATTCAGAAAAGTACTCCAATGGATATCATAATGGAACAATCTATTCCCTACTGCTAACTCCCAGCTCCTGACAGCGAGACTTTGGGTGATTTCAGACGTTACGTTTTCAGCATTCACCACAATCAACCTCAGTCAAACGCAGGGGGTGGTGAAAGAGTCGTGCACGTCTGTTGGCCCGCATCCAGATGTTCACCACAGTCAAACGTGGCCCCGGGTGAAGCTAACCACGCTTCGTGAGGTCGGGGCGGGTGGAGGTCCAGAAGTGTCGTGAATGTTCACCACGGCAGGGGTGAAAGAAAAGTAACGTCTGAAGGGAAAACCCCGGCCGCGGTGAAAGGAAATGACCACGGGCCGTGGTGACGTCATGCAGCGTCGCTGCCAGGCAACCAACAACAAGTGGCAGATGGAGGGAGATTTAAAGGGCAGTCAGCAGTAGGGGAACGTGGTGGAGAAGGCGATGGAGAGGAGGGAGGCGGAATATGTGCGGAGGATGGAGCGAGAGGGCGAGGAGGAGGAGGCGCAGCAGCAGCAGCAGCAGCAGCAGAAGCAGCAGGAGGGGAAACCCTGGAAGAAGGTAGGGGGTGCAGCCGGGAGCTTTTTAATACAAAGTAAATCATGGGAATAGTAAATCTGGACTGAACCCACGCCGCCATAGAGAACTACAGGTAGCGTTTACATCCCGTCATTTGGAGGGTTTGGGGGCAGCAGGAAATGGAGGGGGCAGATTATGTGTCCACTATCTCCAAAGGCACCGTCATCCCCACCAATCTGTTGTATTCCCAGAAATCAGAGGGGAAGAGGGGCAGTAGCCCCTGGTCCTATGGGACAGTAGCCCCCCCCCCCCTAAAGAGTGGGGCAGTAGTCCCTAGTCCTGGGTGTCTCTCCTGGCTGCTGTGTGGACTGCTGTGAGCCCCTTCCTCCCAACGTCCTTGCCGTGCCTATGTCACTTGCTGTCATGCATCCCTGGAGCGGATGGGTGTGATAGATTTCCTCCACTGCAGGGTCAGGGTAGAGTAGGAGGTAGCACAACCTCCTCTGTTGTAAATCCCTACCCGTGACATTTTGCCACCCGAGACTGCAGAATACCATACGTTTTAAGGCAGGGAAGGGGGGCAACTGGAAATGAAGGGGTCAAATTACATGTCCGCTATCTCCATGGGAATCCATTGTATTCCCAGAAATCAGAGCGGAAGAAGGCTCTAGAATTCAACTGCACTGTCTATGTAGCAGAATCCAGTTTCCCTTTGAACTGTTCTGCTGTCTCAGCTCTCCATACAAATACAGAATCCCCTCTAAAAATTAAATAACAGGATCAATGCCCTAGCAGAGACATTCTCCTCTCACTCAGAGTTCCCCAAGATGCTGAAATTCAGCTGCAGTGCACCATGGGATTGATGCAGTCCTCCTTGTGACTCTAATTTCCACTGCAAATCCAGATTAGTGGTTATTCCCGTTTAACAATGATCGTGTAAAGTGTTACTCCTGAATGACAAATCAGGATTTACAGCTACTTTGGATTAACTCTGCATGTGTAAAAGCAGCCTGTATAAGGGGAAGGGAGTTTATAAAGTTGCTTTGTATAGATCTCTTCACTGTAATTAATTGCACTGAGACCCAGCATGAAGCAAAATGGCTACAACCTAAAGTTCTAATTTGCTCATGACTGGCCCTGAAGTACTCTTGTGTGTGTCTAAGGTACCATTTTGGGGACAGAAATTAACCTCCAAAGGAATTCCCCTTTGCGTAATAATGATCAGACATAGTTTAAGTTTAAATTTATTTGTCGCAACCCAAAGGGTCATTTGACAGTAAAAAAACTGCATTTATAAATAAAACAATATATTACAGCATTCAGAATTTTTAACACACTAAAATAACAAGATACAAGTCCAACCGATAGCATTCGATGGTAAGGCGATACCAGAAGTAAAAGCCTTCCCCTTGGAGGCTTGAGAATAGAGCACTGACAAGTTCTAGTGCCCAGCACAATGGATGTACACAGACAGATAAGGAGGCTGCCTGACTCTGGAGTTGCTCTGGGGGTGCCCTACCACATCGGTCCACTTCCAACTCTGCGTTGGTCTTCTTTAGGTGGAACAGTGGAGTCCCCAGTCTGGTTCTCTTGTGCAGCAATTCCTCTGCCCCCCAGGCACCATAGAGTTGCGGCCGCTCATCCAACACTGTAGGCTGGCAGCCTCAACTCCATGGAGCTGACCAGGACAACAGATGACCAGGCGTGGAGTTGCACCCTGGATCCACCCAACAGACAGACAGCATCTCCACTTCCAGCAGGTGCCCTGGGTTTGGTTGGCCTGCTCCACGCGGTGTGCTCCACAATGTTACAAATCTTTCTTCATTTGCACATGTGGTGGGGCACCCTTTACACTGACAGATCAACCTGGGGGTGACGTGGGCTGGCAAAGACAGAACTGTGGCTTCAGTCAATCTCCTAAATGCCTATCTTTTGTGTAGGCCTCCTCTTCGCTTGCCACTCCTCAGCTTGGAAAGTGGTATCTCAACCTTTAAAAGCAAGAACTGCCTTCTACTTTACCTCTGAGAGATGCACCTGTGGGTCAATTAACTTAACAGATCCAGCGATAGGTGGGCTATATAACTGAGGGAGCATGTCAAGAGAAGAGGGATAGAAGAGTAGGTGTGGAAGGGACTTCAAATGTCATTTAGTCCAACCCCCTTATTCCAAGGTCGGAAGAAGATATCCTGCCTTGGAATAGGGGATTGGGCCCTTCCAAGTCATGCTTAATTGGGGGGGGGAGGGGGGGATGAATTGCCAGGGCCCACACCAGCCCTGGAAGCCATGTTCCCCACCCTAGAGCTTTTTGGTGCAAGGAACTGAACCCTAATCTCTACCTAGCAACTCAGTCACTGGACCACCCTGTCTATCGACAGATGAATATAAAATAGGAGTTCTTGTGATTTAATCTATACAGGAGTGGACAAACGGTGGCACAGGAGACACATGTGGCTCTTCTTGGGCAGTTCAAGCGCGGTTCTTAGCCAGGGGCTGGTCTTGAGCCACACATTGCCTTAATGGTCCTATCATTCTTCATTACTGAGGTCGCTTTTACACATGACAAAAATGGACTCTTATAAGTTCTCGAGATAATACCGGGTATTATAAATGCTGGAGTTTTGTAATGTGTGAATGCACTGTTCCTCTTTTATGCAGCGAGATCTCGCAAGAGTCACATCTGGTGGGTCTCACAACGCTGCAAGATCTCGTTGCATAACAGGGGAATAGTGTGTTCACACGTTACAAAATGCCTGCATTTATAACACCCGGTATTATCACGAGCACTTATATTATGTCTTTAGACATAACAAATATTGGGTGTCAAAACCCCTAAGCATGTGTTTGGTCATTGTGTGTAGGCACCATAACAATCCCAACACCAATTTAGCCACTCGTTGAACACACAATGTGAAGACCATTGCATCACAACAACAATATGCGTGTTCTGGCTAAACATGTGGCCAACGTTGGGCACTTTTACACGTGGCACAGAACGGATGTTTAAAGGGTGTTTTATGAACACTGGGTCCTTTGAACATCGTTCCCCCCGTTGTGTCCCGTGTTTAAGTGCATTACCTTAGTGCTGTCTCCCTCTGTATCTTTGTGCTGTCTCTCTGCACTGGCTACTTAAAAAAGGATGTGGGACTGCTGATACCACCAAAAATGCTGGCGATGCTTGCTCTTACCACTTCCAGGTACCCTTTACTTCGATCCCATGATGCTGTAGCACACTGCAGTCATGTTTAGACAAGCGACAATACTGGTGTTCACCCTGAACACAGGAAATGAACCTGCCATCAACCGGTGAGTACAAAGCAGGTTCATCCGGTGTTCAGTGGGTGATCAAATTGGTGTCGAAATTTGCCACGTTGTATACTAGTAACACAGAATAGGTGTTGAATGTGTGTTCAATCCCCCCAACACCCTTTCTGTGTCGCGTGTAAAAGTGCCCATTGTGTCTAATGATACTGCATGGTGTGTAAACAAGTACAACACAGGGAATGAGGTGGCAGCGCTTGTGTGCTGAGATCGGGTGGCGAACAAAACACTGATTTGCCCCAAGATGGGCGGTGTGTCTAAGCAGCGTCATGTGGTGAACACAGGGCTAAACTGGTGTTCATATCAAGGTCAAAACACACATTCAGACACCCATTGATGTTATGTCTAAAGACACCGAGAGTCTAAAGACACCCAGGGTGTTTTTAAATGGGGAGTGGGGGGAGTCTGTGACTTCTGGGTGGCACTCCCGTGGAGCACCCACTCAGGTGAAGTGTGTGGGGAGGGACAGGAAGCTCCCAGCATGGCTACCCCAGCCATGGAGGCAATGGACCATGTAGGAGGAAGAAGCGATCCAGGCTGGCCTTTGCAATTGACACGTTCCTGGTGTGACCACTGGGAAGCCCAGACTCCTCAGCGTTCCTGGCCAGTTCTTGTGACTTGCTAAGGCCCCTGCCCAGGTACTGACAGGTGAACCAGTCTGCTGGCATGGCTGGCTTCCCCAGTCATATGGGCAGGGGCTCTGTGGTCGCCCGTTGTAATGGAGATATTGGGCTTGCCCCACGTGGAGTGCGCCGTGAGTGGCCATGATGAGTGGGTGCTGTGCTGAGTGGCTCATGGGAGCCCGCATCCTTCCCACCTCCGGATGGGCGGTCAGATATGGGGCTCCTGCGTGGCCATGCATGGTAGCATCTCCTTTAAAAACACCCTCACCCCCAGCTGCTCCTCCGAATCTCAGCAGCTAAGATTGCCAGTCACAAAGGAGGACAGGTTTGTGCACACATGCATGTGTGTATATGCACAATGTGCACATTTCTTGTGGCTCTCGGCCATACGAAGATTTTGGTACATGGTTCTTGGGACTGGAAACTTAGCCCATCCCTGATATATACAATCACCAGCACAAGGAAAAGGGAAGACCAGTCACTAATGGAAGGCAAATCATCCACCCAAGGTTTTTTTGTTGCTTTTGTTTCCAACCCTGGAATGATCAATATCGGTCTTTCCCATTTTGAGGTACACACTCCTGCTGGGAACATTTCCCAAGGCTCAGCCCCCCCACCCCCATGCCTTGAATTTAATTGCCAGGGTTGGGCTCAGGCAACCCTCCCCCCCCAAAAAAAATAAAATAAAATAAATTAAGCTCTGCTTCCATTTCCACTCTTCTGCAATTCTATGATTCTACCCCTCAGGGGCAGCCTTAGAATTTGCAGGGGCAGGGCACCCCTGGTAGCCCCTCTTGCTCGTGGGCATCCCAGAGGTGGTTGTGTTCATGGCCCCACTGGGATGGAGTGGGGCCTTTCCCTGGTGAAAATAGAGAAAACAGCAGGGCCTAGTGGTCACTCTGAATCATCCTGTGGTAAGGCTGGACCTGCTGTCTCTTTTTCTCTGGGCATGCCCTGTCAGTTATATAGCCAGATCTATTAGGTTAATCCACCCACATGAGAATCTCTCTACTGGGCTGAGTGACAGGCTGCTGACTCAGTAAGGAAGCCAGAAACAACTTTCCCTGCACTCTGTTACTCCAGCCCCTCCTCCCCCCTCATAAAACACCACCCTTTTATGCAAACAAAAAAATTCCCTTTCCTTCTTTAGCTGGCACTCCTAACACACACATTTTCATTGCAGAAGCGGCAAATGTTAATAACTGCTGTTGACATCCATGCTATTATACATGGGAAGCTAAGATCTTGCATCATGCTGTCTGTGTATTTGGGGTTATATTACCAGCACTGGCAAAAGGTTAGTCAGAGTCTTCCTCCTTTGTGTATTGGCTTGCCTGAGCAGAACCAGCTTGCTAGCTTGCACCATCCAGAGCTGACTGAAGGTGGCTTTGGAATGGCAGCTTGGTTTTATTCCTTAGCTTTCTGAGTCGTAGCACAGAGGGTCTCAGCCCTGTGTGAAATGCTCTTTGATGGCCAAGCTACAGATTGCTCTGACTGTGATGAGACACATGAATCAGAAGCTCTCGGCAAGGAGGCCTGAAAGAAACATCTGTAATGATGTTTGTTTATTTATTTTCGTTGCTTATATACCACCCTACTTGCTGTACAGCGACTCAGGGCAGTGCACAACCAGCAAAACAATCAAATACAAAATACGCAAGTAAAAACAACACTAAAACTTAGAATAAAATCAACTCCCTCCCTCTCCCATCCCCCTCAGCAAATGCCTGGCGAAAAAGCCAGGTCTTACATTGACTTCGAAACATAGAGAGGTCCCGGGAGAGTTGGATCTCTACTGGGAGGGAGTTCCAGAGTCGTGGTGCAGCCACCAAGAATGCCCTTTCAAATGTGGCCCCCCAGGAAACCTGGGGGACCTCTAGCAGGGCAGCCCCGGAAGACTGCAGGGGCCAGTCAAGAGCACGGGGGGTGAGGCGCTCCCGCAGATAGACAGGGCCCAAACCATTGATGACACGCCATTCCAAATCCTCTCACGATCTCACCCAATGGCTGCATATATATGTTGAACAGGAGAGGGGACAGAATAGAACCCTGCGGCACTCCACATGTAAGATCCTGGGGGGAAGACGAGCACTTCCCCAGGACCACATGCTGAGTGGCTTTGGTCGACAACCTACACTGAGAGTTGGATCGAGGTAGGTCCACTCTCTTGATTAAGTTAGATCTGTCAGCGGCATTTGACACGGTGGAACACGAGCTGTTGGTGACACAGCCAGGGTCTACCGTTCAATAACCTTCCCTAAAAAGGCAATGCTGAATTAGAATCACTAAGAGATTTTATGCCAAGATCAACTCCAGGTTTTATAAAGATGGTGGGCTTATAGGGCAACAAAAATACATAGAATTCCATCCTTTCCAACTAAAAAAGTACATTGGATTACTGGCCTCTGCCACTCTCTCTTTAACCCTCTCATTTCCACCACCAAGGTTGCAGTGCCCACCCCCTCTCTCATTTTGATCATGTTCAGCTGCTTCTCTCCTGCTTCTGCTGGCTCCCTCTGTCTCCATGATTGCATTCAACACAAGCTTTACCTTCAAAGCTCTACATGGCTTTGCTCCCTGCTATCTTTCTGTCCTTGTTTCCTGCTATGTTCCTGTCTGGGCACCTTGCTCCTCCTCTGCCACCACTCTCACCTACCACCCCTTAATCTCCTGCTTGTGACGCAAAACAGTCTTCATCCCTTCTCCCAGACTGTCCCTATGCCTGGAGCTCCATCCCTGAACACTTTTATTCTGCTCCCGAGCTCCCAACCTTCAGATCCCTCCTGAAAACCTACCTCTTCCAATAGGCTTTCTCCTAGCTCCTCTGTGACACTTTCATTCAGGGTCCCCATCCCTGTAACTAAGCTAAGCGTGTGCACCTGCAACTCCTCAACTTTGTGATTGTAGCCCCATCTCTCCCTATATCCCCCTTTCCTCTGTTTCTCCTCTCTTGTCTCTCCTATACTGTAAGCTCCTCAGGGCAGGGATTCATATATTTGCTTTATATGATGTACCATTTCACCTGTGCTGAGGGGTATTGGGATTAGGGCTGAAGCGGCAGCATTGTTTGCCATTTCACTGCTTACTGTCAATGTTTCAGCATTCTTGCCTCCGATCTGATGGTATTTTCCATCAGTTTATGACAGTTTCTAACATTCTGAATCAGTTTCTGACATTTTATTTTATGACATTTCTGACAATTTGTGGGTTTTGCGACATTTCTGACATTTTATGATAATTTACAGCTTTTCTGACAGTTTCCCCTTTGCTTTCCGGCAGCCCATGTCAAGCCTGTGTCTCCCTGCCCATGCTGACACCCCATGGCAAGACTTGTGTTGCCCACTTCACCACCCCCAGTGACCGTTCTTCAACCCCCACCCCCCGATTGACCACAGGTCCATGTCCCCACCCCCACCCCTGTGGTTCTCCATCCAGAGATCTCAGCATTGGGCTCAGAGGTGGGTAATCGGAACACAGGGGCTACATGCCACAGGATCACATGTGCGGGCTGGGGGCTGGTCATAGGGGTGCTGAGCCCTCTGCCTTGGAGTTCCCGGGGGGGGGGGGCAGGAGCCCTGCTTTGTGATAATTTGTGGAACTTTGTGGTAATTTGTGGAACCTTCTGAAAGTTTGTGATACTTTCTGAAACTTTGTGGCATTTAAGTATCAGATTTGACTGGGGATGCTGTGCTTGGAAAATGGTAACAGATGGGCAGTTTCTATCTAACAATATTGTTGGAAGCTGCGACATGTCATTTCAGGTCTAAGCCAGGATACATACTGGGATGACCTGGATGAATAGATTATTATTTAATATTTATATAGCACAGGCAATGTACCTGGTGCTATACAATCGTCAATTAGAGGCAGGATACATTCATGAAATTGAGAAGTTGTTGGCACATGTGCGCTTAGTTACAGGGGAGAGAGGAGACCTTGAGAGAAGGATGGAAGAGAAGGCATCAGTGACAAGTCTATGGGGAGATTAGAGATGAGAAATCCACACGAAGAAGACACATCAAATACTATTTTTCAAGGGACAACCTCTTGTCAAACTTTAAATGGGTAAGAAGCCTGGCCCACTGGCATAAGGCCGGGCATGTTGTCGTGTCGTCCCCCCTTCCCTCCTTGTGCTTTGGCAGTTTTATCCGGTAAAATGAATGATAAGAGGTCTTTAGGCTGAAATGAACTCAACCTATTTTTCAAAGGGGAAGGGGCTGACATTGTGGGTGCAGGTTTCAGTAACAAGATTAGGAGGTTCTCCTCTTCCTTCCCATCCATCCCTGCCTCCTCTTCCATCCCCCGCAATGCCTCCACAAACCAGCATTTTGGAAAGACCCACAAAACAAGGTCAATGGGGACAGATGTGCTCTCGTAGGCTGAAGTCCTCACCTGGAGCTTTGCTATATTTTAGTCTTGCAGCTTCCCCTCCCAGCTCCAGGGTTTGTACTATAACTAACATGCACCCCAGAAACTGAGAAACACTTCAGCCTCAGAATATTTTACATCCCCTGACATGGCGTTATTCACTTCACCACACCATGCCCAAATCCTAACTGAATAAAGTACCAAGATATCCAAACGATGAAGTAACTGAAATACCAAAGCAAAGAAAATGAAGACACAAAGTTCGTGAATTTTACAACAGTAGCAAAGGCCTGTTTGAAAAAAATATTCATGGGAATTAATTATTTATTTAGTTTACATGTATGAGCCCACCCTATCCCAAGCTCTTGGGGCAGGTTGCAGCTCCCAAAATCATAAATACGCATACATAAAATAAGTGGAAATCCTTTATCCCAAACCTCTCCAGATGATATCCTGCCAAATAAAAATGTCTCCAGGAGATGAAGAGACTTGGGCTCAGGTGAACCTCCAGGGGGAGGGCGATGTTCTCGCTGGCATAGTGTAGCAGTCAGTGAGAACATCACCCTGCAGGCACTTGCACAGTGCAAATTTGATGGGTAGATTGCTAAAATGGGAAATGAGGAAGGATGCAGTCGTTCAGACATGCGGGGTACAAGCCATTTAGAAAATGTGAGTTGCCTTTGCAGACATGAAATGTCATATTTGTTTCATTCCTAATTTCAACCAAATTTGGCAGGGGCCCCAAAGATAACGATAGGAGCACCTGGATGGGGAGAGATGGTCCCCTCCATTGTCCAGGTGCTTGTTGCGGGTATCTCGGGGGCGACGTTGAGAGGGGTGTTCTCGGTGGCCACACTGCGGCTGTGAAACTTCCTCCTGACAGAGGTCCACCGAACCCCAGACCTCTCCTCTTTCTGAAGACAGTGTAAGTCCTGGCTGTTCTGCCATGCTTTTGGTGAGGGAGATGAGTGAAGGGTTCATACAGGGCGGAGTTTGGCTCTGCCTGGGTTGTTTTTCCTATTGATTTTGTATAGTATTGTTTTTATATTATGTTATTTATTGAAGCATTTTATTATTGTAATATTTTATATGTTTTAATTATGTTGTGAGCTGCCCCGAGCTGCTGTGGCAGGAGGAGGGGATAGTGAATAAACCTAAATAAATAAATAAATTCAGCATTTGCAATAAGCAAGGTATCTCGCTGCTATTACTGATTTAGTTACATAATGCAATTGGCAAGGACTCTGAATAAAGAATTCAGGATAAAAGGTGCTGCAGAAGTGTGAAGATCATGTATGTAAATAATTTAAAAAAACCAAACAACTATGGTATCCCAAGTGGATCAATATTTTCCTCTAATCCTTGGCTTGGTAAAATTTGAATATGGTTCATAGTAGACTCCCAACTTCTTGGGTGCTTTACATGTTCTATACATTTAATAATAATAATAATAATAACAATAATTAATAATAATATTTTATTAAGTCATGACCATAGGTTGAGACCAAGGACATACAAAAGGAGCTTAGGAACTCTCAAGAGATCCATAATAAAAAAACTATAAAGAAAATCACAAACCATTAAATCAATAGCCATTGAATCAGTCAGTAAATAAATCAATAAATACATTTGTAGTAAGGGCCTGGGGGGAGACTTTTAGCTGGATTTCACACAGGCATACCGGGGCACATGGCAGCACCTTTCCAAATATCCTCAGCACCCTCAGATTATCTGTGACCAGAGCTGCTGGTGGGGAGGGGGAGGGAGGACTAGGAGCAGTTGAAACTATTTGGGAGGGGGATTTCTGCCTAAAAGAAATCAGTTCTGCTGTTTTGCTGCTCACCATCTCATCTGCAATGACAGCAGAGACACCAGGACCATTCACACATTACAGTGGCTAAGTGGGATCTGTGTAAACATGGGCAATTACTTTAGTTTTTCAACGGCCAACGGACCCCAGTTTAAGTACTTGAAAAAGTCCTCAATCATGGTTCCTGGTTTCAGCTGGCTAATGATTACATCAAAGAGCGGGACCCCAATACTTGTTACAAATTTTACTGCCCCTGCTTAGGCAATGATTCCATAAAATCATAGAGCTGGAAGAGACCTCAAGGGTCACCTAGTCCAGCCTCCTGCTCCAAGCAGGATACCCCCCAACAGCATCACAGACAGACAGTATCTGAAAGCAATAAATGGAGAAGATTCCACATCCTCGTAGGAAATTCATTCTCACGAAAATCGTGCAACCCTGGCGAGATCTCATGAGATATCGCGAGATTCTCGAGAATCTCAAAAATACCCCCAAAATGGTCTGTGCAAGCACAAAACAGCCGTGCAAGTGTAGAATGGTACTGGCAGTCATTGTTGCGCATGTGCAGACCATTTGGGGGCTATTTTGAGGTTCTTGAGAATCTCGCAAGAATCGGGCATTCCCGCAAGATTCTCGAGATGAGAAAATCTTGTCGTGAAGCCTATTCTTGATGTGATTTTTGAGAAAGGCGAAAGCTCATTTCAGTCCGAGGCAACCTATTCTATTCTACAATCCTTACAGTTAAGAACCCTCTCCTTATCATTTAAGCAAGATCTGCCTTGCTGCCAATTAAGCTCATTCCTTCTTCTAGCATCTTTTGTGGCATTTCTTTTAAAAATAACTGTTCTCCATCGCTTTTTGTGTCAGCCTGTTAGATATATCAAAACTATTACCATGCCATTAGGAGCCAAGTCCTCTGTCACTGAAGTCAATGGCAAAACACTCATTGACTTTAATGCTGGAGGATTGCCCCTGCCCAACTTCTTTTCTCTAAGCCGGTGATGGGGTTCCTCAGGCTTGAGGACCACACATGGCCTGTGGATAAGTTTTTATTTGGCTCCTTTCTAGTTCATGGATCAAATTCTGATTCTAGATCCAATTCCTACCATCAATCATTGAAAGACTGAGCTCAAGGTAAGGGAGCAGAGATGAGGGCATGTGCACAAGGACAGGGGACACATCCATGGCATGTATTAGTTCCCATCATGTGGAGCGTCTTCTTCCTCCTAAGCACACTTTTAAAGTTCCCCTGCCCCTTCTATGCGGCTCTGGGAGCTTATACTAGTTTTAAAAGTGGGAGGGAAACAGGTTCCCCACTCCTTCATTTCCAATTCCTTTAGTCTTTCCTCATAGGAGAGACTGGGATTAAAATATTTATCAACTGACTGATAAATTGTGTGTGTGTGTGTGTGACTGTGACCATGTGCATGTTTGTTTTTTCTAAACTGAAACTGTTGGTAACTCATTCTCTGCCCTTGTTTCTGTTGTTTGTTTGTTTGTTTGTTTGTTTGTTTTTAAATCTCTGACAGGAAGCAAACAGCTCTATCAGTTTGGAGTTATTAAATAAGTATAGATTCACAGTCACTGCATTATTTACAGTCATGCCTGTATCTATTATGCATGATTGTTTGTAAAAAGCGCAGGAAGTGTGCAGTGATTTACAGAGTGGCAGTTTCCTAGGATGTTTGCAGATTCCTCCTTTTTTATTATTTATTAGTATTATTATTATTATTATATTAGCATTTATATAGCACCAGCAATGTACCTGGCGCTTTACAAAAAAATGGAATGGGCACGGCCCCTGCCCTCGGGCTTACAATCTGAGAGACAGAGGAGAGGGAGGACACAAAGGAAGGGGAACAGACGGAGAGACAAGGGGTGTAACATCTACGAAGATGCGAAGTCCCAGGTGCATGTGCTTGGCTTGGTTACATGCCATTGGGGATGCTGACTGCATCTCGCGGCCTCAAGGAGGTAGCTGTTGAAGTGATGGCAAAAATATATTCATGACTTTGTGCATTTTCACACAAGACACTCTCCACCCACTACCCACCCACTATACATGTTGCAGGGCTGCCGTGTTGTCCTGTGGGTGCCCTGTAACATGTATAGTGGGTGGGTGGAGAGTGTCTTGTGTAAAAATGCCCATTGTCACACAGATCTGTGGATTCTTCCCACCTGACTGACTCACCCTTGCCCTGCTACTAGTCAGCCTGGGCACACAAGCAGGTAGGACTTGATCAGAAATCTGTTCAGGTAGGAAGGTGACCCCATGGCTATTAAATAAACACACACCACAGCAGATTGGAGCAGATAGTGCTTCCCAAAGCCACCTTTTTTAAAGACGGGTTTTAAAAGCCATCCCAAACAGACCAGACTGAAGGTAAAGCCTTCAAGCAGCAGAGGTTTACTGAGCATATCTAAACTGTGATTACTTGGCGAATAAATCATGAGCTGCCAGCCTAAGTGGTTTATCTCTGTGTCACTAGTGAGTTATTTTTCTGTTAACTCTCTCACTCGGTATCATCTCATCTTTCTTTGCACTGCCTTCAAACCTGCCTTCCCCAGTTCATTTTGACAACGGTTGTCCTAGGCTCATGTCACCTTCTCTCTCCTCCTAATCATTTACTCTCCCAATCATCCTACACCTGCTGTCTTCATCCTTCCTCTGCCCCTTTCCGACAGTGGCTCAGAGCTAGCAGAAAAGATGGTATTCTAATTTTTGTATTCCACCTGCCGGGAACATCCTCCCACTCATAGGAGTCAGAGTAGAGGTGAAATGGGTCATGCATTTGGTACCCCCAGGTAACACACAAATTCTTAGATACCATTTCAGGTGCCCATATACATACTCGAATATCGTTCGGGTCCCGAATACCTGAAAGTACCGAGAATTTTCATTTTCAAGTAACGGATTTACCATTTTCTGATCGGAAATCGGGACAGAAACCTGAAAAATTGGGACGGTAGACAGACATTCAGTACCAAAAGTCAGAAATTTGGGACCGAAATTCAGAAATTTAGTACAAAAAGTCAGAAATTTGGTACTAAAAGTCAAAAATCAAATGAAAAACAGCCTGATGAGCCACGTGGCTTGTGATGAAGTGGTCATAATGGAGGGGTTCAATCCTTACTGTTCACTCCCAGCTCCCGATAATCAGAGGTTTATGTACCACAAACCTACTTGACTAATAAATAATAATGGACCTATCCGCCAAGAATATATCCAATCCTTTTTTAAAAAACCCAGCAATGCTACTGGCCTTGACCACATTGTCAGGCAACAATATCGACAAGTTAATTATGCATTGCGTGAAATAATACTTTTTATTTGTTTAAGATTGCTGCTAGTGAGTTTCATGACGTGCCCACTAGTTCTAGTACTATTTGAGAGGGCCGTTGACTATGGCTTGGTCTTGGACTTCGACTTTATTAAGCAACTGTCAGAAAAAAGAACAGTGGTTGCAGGGGCGTAGCTAGGTTGGAATGGGACCAGGGACAAGAAATGGACTGTGGCCCCCCCCCCCATCACCATAGACTCCCCCATAGACTCCCCTGTCCCTCAATGGTCCGGTCCCAGCCCTGGTCCCAGCCCCAGTCCCGGTCCCAGACCCGGCTTTCTCTCTCCCCCATCCCAGACCCGGCTTTCTCTCTCCCCCGCCCCCCCCATCCCA
>QEPC01010544.1:264153-297225 GCA_003113815.1 Sphenodon punctatus | reverse complement strand
TGATGGCCCGGTTCTGCACTGAGCACCTCTGGGACAGGCGTCAGGCTGCCGCCCTCCAACGCGAGCAGCGACGCACCTGTGATGGGCTGGAGGGTCAGGTCTCATGGCTCATGGACCTCATGGGGGAGGCCATGAAGGCCCTGCGGCGTGACCCCCAGTGCAACAGGCCCCGCCCTGCTGTGGAAAGGGTCGGTGGCTGACCAACACCATGGCAGCTTCCCACTGGTGCAGGTGCCCCCCCCCTGCACCTCAGCCACCCGTAGTTCTCCCAGAACCAACTCTATCTGGGCCTGATCCACGGGGTCCCCCTGTCCCACATAGGGCAACAGAACCTGTGTGCGGGGCTGCCCTTCCAGTCCTCACCCCATGGTCCACCCCTGCTTCCACCCTGACCCCTCCACTGGGAGGAGACACCCCCACCCCAGGACCGTGCACCCCAGGATGACCAACCACCCATGGTGGCCGCCCCACCCCCTCCAGTAAGGCTGCAGCACCCCGGGCCCCTGGGGGTAGGGGGTGCAACACCAGGGGGCAGCACTGGGAATCTAGGGATCTGCACGAGGCAGGACCCCGGTAGGGAACACATTGTAGAACCCACTCCAAGCAGATGCACTACTTGAGCTGGGGAGCAACAGCCATTGCCAGAGTCATGTGTACCTGCTCTGTGATGCTGTACTGGACGGGGCATGTGCCATACTACCAAGGGTGGGCCAGCCAGGGGCTCGTACAAACAGGGATCTGCCTACAGCACATGTCATGCTCATGTGTGGGATAGGGGGCTCCCTGACTGACCATAGGGAACCCAGTGACCCGGGCTCCGACTTGGGACAGAGATGCACACGAGGATCCCTTACCTCATTCTTGTTTCTCCACGCAGGAACCGTCTGCGGAGGCCAGTGTGGAGCAGCCAGTGGATGACAGGGCGGCCAGGTCATCCGGCTGGTGAGTGCTGCAGTTGAATGTAGCCTGTGAGCCCTGGTGGTGTGGCCAAGAGGGGAAGAGGGCACCCCAGACGATAACCCCCACCACCCTTCCACTGTACAGTTCCCCCTCCAATAAACATGTTGTACATCTACCTTGCAGTTGCTTCATCTGTCCCGGGACATGTGGCCAGAGGGGGTGGGGATGCAGTGTGCAGGGGGGCACCGGCATGTTGGGGGCCATGTACACTCCCTGCCCAGCCGACGGGGTTAGGAGCCAACCCAGTGAGGCCGCATGCAGTGGAGGTGGCTGGAACAGGTGTACACTGAACCTGCACAGGTGAGCTGCTGACTGGCAGGGCTTTGTGGGGGCTGCACACCCCACAACTGACAGCGAGGGGAGGGCGCTCGCACCCAGGCAACCCATGGGACCTGTTCCCGGGATCCCCCAGCCCACACATGGAATAGAGGCACTGTTACAGGTAAAGGGTAGTACCCAGCTTTATTGAAGGGGTTCACAGGCCTATGGACATGGGTGTGGGTCGGGCACTGCCCGGCGTTTGGCTGCCTGGGCCACGATGTGGTGGCAGATGGCATCCCTGTTCTCCTCTGAGATGCACCGGAACACCCCTCCCTGGGCATGTCAGTACAGGGGCACGGGGCTGGCCCTGTGCTTCGGTGGTGGGTTGTCCAGGGCAGCACCCCCTGTCGTGCATACATTGTGCAGGATGCATGCTGCCAGGATGAGGATGGGGGTTTGGTCCAGGTCAAAAGGGCTCCTGTTCATCAGGAGGCACCAGCGCATCTTCAGGAGCCCAAAGGCCGACTCCACCATGCTACGTGCAGAGGACAGGCGCTCATTGAACAGGCGTGTGGTCAGGGTTGCATGCCACTGGACAGGTCCAAGAGCCACAAGCTGAGCGGGTAGGCGGGGTCCCCTTTCACAACAGGGGCCATGGGAACCCCCTCTATCATGCAGTACAGGTTGGGGGCAATCTCCCCGTCGAACATGCGTTCATAGAAGGGGGATGCACCCAGGATACGCGCGTCGTGGCTCTACCCCGACTGGTCTGTGTACACATCTATGAACAGGTCCCTATGATACATTACGGCCTGCAAATTGATGGAGAAGGTCTGTTTTTGGTTCATGTAGTCGATCGTTGCATGAAGGGGGCGTATGATGGGGATGTGGGTGCTGTCAATGGCCCTGATGCAATGTGGGAACCCCATATCCTTGAAGCCACGCATCACCTCCTTGGGGTCATGGAGCTGGATGACCTGCTCCAAGAGGAGCTCCACGAGCAGGTCACACACATCATGGAGGGCCCTGTTCACTGTGGCGGTTCCCACCCTGAACTGCTCCCCCTCCCTCCTACAGGAATCAGGGGTGGCCAGCTGCCACACTGCCATGACCATGCACATCCTGGGTGGCAGCGGGAAGCACATGTTCATCTCCCGCCTCCGGAGGTGGGGGTTGAGGAGCTCCCACAAGTGGGTCAAGAGGGAGTGGGGCATCCGGAAGTGGTCCGACCATTCCCCATCCATCCAGGTGGCCAGCATGTTCTCCCACTAGTTGGTGTGGGAGCTCAACCAGTGCCGTCGCAGGGTCAGTGGGGTCACGCGGTGGGCGTACACGTTGAGGGTCCTTTGGGCCAGGATGAGCTGGCCTTGCTGGGACACTGCAGAGCCCAACAGGGCACGGCATCGGACAGCTGCCCATCTCGCCCATCAGACGATTGCCACCCTCCTGAGGTTTGCAGTCCTCCGCCTCCATGCCCCCAGGAGGACAGACCTTTGACCCGGTAGGCAGAGCAGGGATATCTGCTGTAGCCGCATGTGCAGCAGTGGGAGGGTCACTCCCAGGAGGTGCAGCAGCACATCTCTGGACTGTGGGTCCTTGTCCCCAGGCAGCATGGTTCTGCAGCTCCCCAATCCGAGCCTCCCTCCACTGGCACGTGCCGTGGTCGCAGCGCGCTCCACTCTATGGCCTGTGCCCACAGTCCACTCTCCCCTGGTATTGCGGGTGCTCCTCTGTGTCCAACCAGCCCGGGGTCACTGTTCTCTGTGTGCTGCTCAATCCTGTGCTACAGCTCCTCCACCCCATGCCCAACCACCTGCAGTGGGTCCCTTATGTACTGTGTAGGGTGGTGTGGGCAGGGCACCAATTGGTGATGCACCGTGGGTGTGCTGGGGTAGCAACTGGGTGCCGGCCCTGGCTGGGCATCCCCACGAGTGTGCCGGCCGTGTGCCTGCCATTGGGGGATGGGACCGCACTCACCCCAGGGTACTCCTCTCCCTGCAACCGCACTACAGTCCCCCAGCCAGGGTCGACCTTTGCCTGCTGCAGCTGTTTACAGTGTGGATATAATGCCTGGCTCGGCTCCTTGGCCTGGCGCAGTGTCTGGCCGTGGCTGCCTTCATCTGCCGGCACCTGTGCTACATCCCTTCTGCCCTGTGTGTGGGTTGTGGCGACCAGCCCCCAGTGGGCCGGGCTATCTCTGACATGCAAGGCTGCCTGTGGGCAAGGGTAGCCACTCGTTCCATGCTCTTTCAGGTCACTGCAGCCCTCCGTCTCCCACCTGTAGCTTCACCGGAGCGGGCCCCACTCCTGCCATGGCCGGTCGTTCTGCAGGTGCCCCAGCTGGGGGTGTAGGGGAGGGGTGGTCACCCTGTGTGGACATGCTGTTGGCGGCCCTCTGGCTGAGCCCTGATGTGCAGCTGTTGGTGGGCGACCCCCTGTTGGAGGAGGATGGCTTCCGGCTCCTGTCGCAGTACATGTGAACGATGGGTCACCAGGTCGGGGCCTCAGCATGCCAGGGACGTTCCCTCAAGCTTGACTTCACCTCCTGTGCCTACCTCCTTGGGGGTACCCACCCGCCGTTGTCGTGCCGTGGACTGCTGCAGAGGTAACGGCGGCTCGCCTGCTGATGGAGCTACCTGGGTTCGGCCTTGCCCTGCTGTCTGGGGGTCCCTGTATTGTTGCCTTGTTCACCGGTAGCCTCCTGCATGCCTGAGGCATCCCGTGCACACCCTCACATGTGGGGGCCCTCCTGTGGGACCTGGACTTGCTGTCCCCTAAGGTTGGTGGCCCGCTCCGGACCGGGGACCTCTCCGCTGAGGAACCCGCCACCCTTCGATCGGTGAGGGACCTTCCAGCTGTGCGAGCTACAGCTGCCAGGGAGGACCTCCTCCTGCCCTGCTTCCTTTTGGATGCTCATATGTGCTCCTGAGGCTTCTGAAGGGGTCTGTTCATGTGGGAGGGTCTAGCGCAAGGGTCGCCACCCCGGGAGCACTCACTGAACTGTCCATGAGTGCCCCTCACCGCCACCCGCTCGCTGCCATTCCGGTGCCCTGACCATTGCATTGCCTGCCCCCCCCTCATGGCTCCAATCGGGCTGTGTGCTGCCATCTGCATCGCTGCTGGCTGCCATCTGGTTCCCTGGACCCCATTGCCACCTCTGTGTGATGGCTGCTCCATCCCGCTGGGGCTTCTCTGGTCCCCTTGCCCGCTCTGTGCGGACGCTCCTGTACCCTCCTGTTGTGCATCTCTTGCCCGGCTGTGGGTCCACCTACACCCCCCCCCAGCTCTGCCTCTCTGTGCTTGGGGGCCCCCGTTCCCCCGGTGCCAATAAAATGCTGTTCTGTGATGGTCTCTCTTCTGCCTTGCTTCTGTTGCTGCTGGGTGCCCCTTCCCCTTGAAGGCTCTCCTGCCCCCATCTGTGTGGTTGTGTGCAGGGGATGTGCTTGGTGTGTACTGGAGGACTCTGGGCCTGTGTGGTATGCGCTGGGTGTGTTCCTCTGGTTCCTTCCCTGTTGGGCACTGCTGCCTGGGCTCACTCCAGGGCAGGTATTCACAGTGGGCAGTCAGCCGGTCACCCTCTAGGCTCACCTGTGTGTTGGTGTGGCCCTGTCCCTCCCCTCCACTCCCCTCTGCTGTCACCCCCTGTTGGTGCGGGCCGTCTGTGGTGGTGGTGATGGATGGGTGATGGCACCATGGGCACTGGGCGGATGAGTGTGAGTAGGGATTGTGGTGTACCCGGCCTTTGGCCCACCCGATCCCCCTTGGTGCAGGGGTCTGTGTGGTGTTCCGGGTGGTGGCTGTCGATGTGTGGGATGTGCCCCTGGTGCTGTTGCTGCCCCCGACCCACCCAGGGCCCGTTGGTGCGGGCATTCCCCATTGCCCTGTTCCTTCTCTCCTGCAACTACTGTTGTTGTGCTGTTGTTGTGTTGTTGTGCTTGCGCCTGGGCGCTATGGTGCTGCAGCCGGAGCGGGCAGCTTGGGACATTCAGGCTGTGGGCCGCCTGTTCGATGGCATCCGTGAGTGTGCTGCCTGTTTGCTGGGCCCTGTGCCTGTGTCCCTCCGTGGGGGGTTCTGTTCCTTGATGCCTGGAGCCGGCTCTGATGGCTGTCTCCTCTCCCTCTGTCCCATTCAGTGCAAGTCATGATCATGGAGCAGACCCGGGAGCAGGGGGAGTTGTTGGAGCTCCTCCTGCACATCCTGGAGCGGCTGCACTGCCTGGACTGTGCACAGGCCAAATGCTGGCGCCGGGCGTGGGGTCACTAGCCGTATTGACCGGGGATTGTCCCAGGCCTGCCGCTGCTGATGCTGGCCCCCCCTTCTGTTGCCCCCTCCCCCTTCCTGCCCTGTTGTTGTTGCCCCCTGTTGCTGTTTCCCTGTTTTATTAAAGGCTTGTGTGTTCCTTCCTGGTGTGTCCATGTTGTGCTTTGCTGTGACCTCTCCTCTTGTGCGGGTGCCTCTGCTGGGTGTGTGGGGGCATTGCCTGTGTTGTGTGGGTGCCTTCCCCCCCGGCCCCCCGTGAGTTGTGTGCCCATCCCTGTGTGCTTCTGTTGCCTGCTCTGTGTGTGCTGCTCTGTTGTGTGTGTGTTGGGGGGGGGCTGGCGCCGGGCTGTCTGGGCTCTGTGCCGGGGCTGTGTGGAGCTGGCTCCTTTGTAGCGGCCATCATCCCATCTCCCTCCCGCCCCGCCTGCACTGGTCCTGGCGGATCGGGGGCGTGGCCGCACCAAGGGCTTTGTTTTCCCTTGGTCGGCCATGTTGTGCCGTCGCTGTGCCAGGCGGCACTTCCCCGCTGGTCCCGGCTGTCCATGTACTTGCACGGGTGTTTGCCGGGTGCCTCCCGGGATGGGTGTGTGGCTGCTGGGTGTTTTCCGGCCCCTCCCCTTTCCTTCCCATGACCCCCTGCAGCACTGTCCGTGTAAATGTCTCCCTGCTTGGCACCGCTGGGTGTTCTCTGGGTGTGCTCACCCACCCATCCACACCCATCTCCACCCATTGGTGCTACTGCACCATCCGTGTAAAAAAGGCCCATGAAAGCTTTCACTAGTTGTGGAACTGTTATAACTGTCAGGGCAATCTCCCCAAACTGTCAGCAGTGTATAAGTGTGAGCAGGAATGACTTAATTTTTTGTATTGTTTTAATGTTTATTTTAAACTTTTTCTAAGTGTCAGAAACCTTTGCCATTCTTCCCTAGCTCAGTTAATTTGTGCTGCTTTAATGGATTTTAAAACAGCCACAAATTCATTGAATATGAATTCCTGGGAATTCCCTATGCATTAAACTGTTGTTAGCTTCATCTTCTATACCAGTTCAGGAGCAGTATGGGGAAACTGACTGACGAGTCCGTATACCCTGGTAATCCTCTGCTACTGGAGTTGGTTCTTGAGGATGTGGTCAGGCAGGTCAGATTTACATAAAGAACTGTCCGGTCCCCAGTTTTCTCCAGTATGATCAAGGAGGTTTCCACGGCAGTGATGGGCACCATACAAAACCCTAAATAAAATAGCAGACTGACTGAGCACACACTTCTTAACATAGCTCTTAAGCAAAAAGGGTTATTAAGAGCCTCCTTATCAGAGAGCTTATGACTGACGTGCAGAAAGCACAAACCATAACACACACTTGTCACAGAACTCTATTGTGAATTGTGATCAAACAAAACCCTACTGCTGTGTCAGTGTTGTGCCCAGTGCTGGCCCAGATTGGGAAAGTTCACTTCACATAATATGTACATGAAAAGTATTAAAGACTGTAAATCTGCAACGATAACTCTAAATAGTATTCGCACTACAATCGCATATTTAAATTAACATCTTATTACGGCTTCGCAGGTGTAACAGCCCTTACTCTTTGCCTCTGTAGGAGAATGGTGGTTGGCGTCTCTTTTTTTTTTTTTTAACTGTTTACGTTTTTACTTCAATCATAGTTTGTCTTATCTGTATCTCTGCAGGAGGGCAATCATCAGTGAGATCTGCTGCGAATACATTGAGGCTGATGTATCTAATGGAACCTGCACTTATAGACAGACCTGTCAATAACCCTGGTACTATTACTGAAGATAGCTTTTCACAAGATTGAGTTCTTCTTACAAAGATTATTCAGAACGCTATGCACAAACAGCAGCCATTATTGCCCTGTATTTCCCACCTCTACTTTCCTTAGGAAAACACATTTCTTTATTATTATTTGTGAGAGCATAAATAGTGCGGTCTTTGCTGTCAATTGATAACAATGGTTAGTACTTTTCATGTGTAAAGTGCTTTGTAAGTCATTATCTAATTAATTTTTGCAGCAGTTTTGTGAGATAAGTAAGCAAGCATTAGCCTCATTTTATAGATGGCACGGGGGGGTGGGGGTGGTGGTATCTGAAGCAGTGATTTTTGTGGTCTGTACTTCAGAGGTGTCATGCACTCTTAGCTCCCATTACAGTTAGCAATATTAGCACATGCAGGACATCTCTGAAAGAAGCTATTTGCCTAACGGTATTATTCATAATAGGATCTTACGAGTTGAAGGTACATCAGGGGTCATCTAGTCCAACCCCCAACTTGGATGCAGGATAGCTAGAGCTACAACATGCCTGTCAGATGGATGTCCGCCCTTTTCTTGAATATGTCCAGGTGAGGACTAACCAGTGTGGAATAGAGTGTATTTAATTTATTTATTTATTTATTTATTTATTTATTTTATTCAAATTTATACCCTGCCCTTCCCCTAAGGCTCAAGGCATCTTTAAAAACATGTAAATAAAAACATATTTTAAACCCCCTTTATAAACCTCCACACCCACCCCTATCCCAGTCTGCCAAATGCCTGGGCAAACAACAAGGTCTACGTTGCTTCCGGAATATGAACATGCTTGGACTTAGATGAATTTCAAGGGGAAAGGAGTTACATAATTGTGGGGCAACCACTGAGAGTGCCTCTCTACATCCCCTCATTGTGGGAACTTGGTGAGCAGATAGTACCTGCCAGAGCACAGTCCCGGCTGGCGGTAGAGGCTGTGGTGCATCATGCGAGACTAGGCAGTCTTTCCAATATTTGGGTCCCAAGCCATATAGGGCTTTATAGATCAAAACCAGAAAATCATGGATGGATAGCTATTGGCAGCCAATGCAGACTCTGGAGCATTAGTGTAATGTGCTCCCAGTGACACTCCCCTGACAGAAGATGGGCCGCTGCGTTCTGTACCAGCTGCAGCTTCTGAACAGTCATCAAGAGCAGCCCTATGTAGAGTGCATTTCAGTAGTCTAGCTCTAAGGTTATGTAGGCATGGACAACAGTGGGCAGATCAGAATCTGTCAGGGGGAAGAGGGTCTCGAGTCACTCGGGCATGCACACCGCAAATGCACACAAGCTCTGCCCCCATGGGGGAGGGGAAAACTGCCCGTAAGGACAGTGTGTAGGCCCTATATGTCTCACAGAGACGAGGCCCTTATCATCTTAGGGTGCAGAGCTGAAGGGGAAGGCCAGGTTGGGCTCCGCCCGCCTCATACTACACCCACACCCACAGTCACTCCAGAAGGCAGGAGAGCAGGTTTCACAGTGAGGGAGGAGGTGGAGGATGATGGGGAAGGATCCAAGGCAGGGGGAAGGAAGAATCCTCCACATGCTCCAGGAGGGGGAAGGGAACCCGGGAAAGGGGCAGGGAAGGGCTCTCGTTCTCCACTTGCTCTCACTCAAGCACGCAATCACCCAGACACCACAGGATCACAGAAAGGAAAACATAGATACCCAAACACCACCCCTAGTCTACACAAGCACCCTCCCAAATCACGCAAATAGAAGTACAAGAATCACAACACTTAACTTGGGTCAGCTTCTGGCTCTGATTACCAGTGTTGGGATGCCTCCGGCGCCAGCTTAAGTAGTGAAGAGCACGCCCCCTGGCATGCTCGCAGCTGCGTGGAGCACCGCAAGGGCCGTGGCAAGGCCCCCACTCCCTGAGGGACCATGAGGGGTGTCAGGACGTCGGAGGTGGCTGGGTTGGTTGCCCTAGCAATGGGACGCAGCGGAGAAGCCACTTTCGCTGTGCTAGGCCCTGAGACTGGGGTGGGAGGAAGAAGATCCCTCTCACCGGATCGTCCAGCACCCCTCCAAGCCAGACCCCTGACAGTAACCCCTCCTCCAAGCCCCCCCGGCCAAGGGACCAGGGAGGCCGGGGTCGGCCAGAATGGCGATGGTGGAACAGTCACACCAAGCGTTGTGCAGAGACAAAGGAAGTGGGCTCCCAGGAGCGATCCTCGGGGCCGTAACCCAGTCAATCGACCAAGTAATATAAATGACCCCGACAGATCCTAGAGTTCAGAATGGCGGTGTCAACTTTCCTTGTGCAGGCTTTTGCTTATAGGGAATGTTTTTTAACATTTTTGTCTGTGTTTTCTGCTTATTGCCCCTTTCTCTCCTTTCTGAGGATGATGGGGGCTAGGAGCTGGTTTTCCAGTTCTTTTATTTATGCCCTTATAGGGTTGTTTCTGTTTTGGTCTTTGTTTGATTGTATGTTGGTTTGTTTGGTTTGTATTTGTTTGCAAGGACCTTAAGGTCATGCAATTAATAAAAATAATAATAATAAAGAATGGCACGTACCTCATAAACAGAGTCTTGGGCATGTGGTGCGACCGTATCCCTGGATGGTGCACCGGGGGGGGGGGTACCCCAATGAAGGGTTTGAGGAGTGAGACATGGAAGGTGGGATGGAATTTGAGTTGCAGGGGGAAGCGCAGTGTGTAGGCCACGTCATTAACTCTGTGGAGAATGGGAAAGGGTCCAATGAACCTGTCATCTAGCTTGCGGGAGGGGCAAGTGGAAGGGTAATGCCATCGGTCCAGCCATACCAGATCACCAATGTTGAAGGAAGGAGCAGAACATCGTCATTTATCAGTGTAGACCTTGTAAGATAGATAAGTTTGTGCTAGGGTCCGTTTGGCCAAAACTTGGGTATCGTGGATTTGCTGGACCAGGGCCCCTGCTGCCAGGACCTGGGTAGTGGAAATGTTCACAGTGTCTAATGGAGGGTGGAAACCATAAGATACGTAAAAGGGGGAATTGCCGAGTGAGATGTTTGAGGGATTATTGTATGCAAACTGCGCCATAGGGAGCCATGAGTACCAGTCATCTTGTAGGTAGTTTACATAGCTACAAAGGTATTGTTCAAGAGACTGGTTTCCCTGTTCCACCTGCCCGTTCGTCTGCGGGTGGTAGGCGGTGGAGGGTTTTAGTGTTACCTGGAGGGCCTTACACAGAACTCTCCAAAAACAGGACACGAACTGGGTCCCTCGGTCACTAACGATCTCCGCCGGCCATCCATGGAGATGAACGATGTGCCGGAGGAAAAGGCGAGCTGTGTTTTGGGCTGTGGGAAGTCCTTTGCAGGCCAAAAAGTGTCCCACTTTTGTTAGGTGGTCAATCACGACAAGAATGGTCGTGTATCCCCTGGACAGGGGAAGTTCCACTATAAAGTCCATCCCCACTCATTGCCAGGGTCCATGGGGAACGGGCATAAGTCGTAAAAGGCCCACAGGGGCTCCTGGTTTTTGCTTAGTGCATGCGCAGGTTATGCAGTGTTGTACATACCGTCTTATGTCTTGTTTCATTTGTGGCACCAAAAGGCTTTTTGTACTAGTGTGCATGTTCGGTCTGGCCCTAAATGTCCTGCCAAGGGTGCATTGTGGTGGGACCATAAAATGTGTTTCTGACAGGAAGGGGATACTACAATGAGGTTGTCCTTCCACAGTAACCCGTCCTTCATTTGGCAGGAAGGGTAGTTCATCAGGGCACCCTCCGCTGCAGTGGCATCCTGTAACTCTTGACGGGAGAGGTAGGTGCCTTCAAAAACACGGGAGTCTAGGATCAGTCCTTGGTGCCAAGATGCGCTCTCGCGTCTCTCATGGTAACGAGATAAAGCATCGGCCAGTATGTTCATCTTTCCGGGATGGTAGTGAATTACAAACGAAAAGCGGGCGAAGAATAAGGCCCAGCGGGCATGTCGAGCATTTGTGATTTGGGCACCTTGGAGGAAGGTTAGGCTTTTATGATCCATTGTTATGGTCACAGGATGCTGGGTCCCCTCCAGATAATGGTGCCAGGTTTCAAAGGCTGCCTTGATGGCAAGGAACTCATGGTCGAAGATAGCGTAATTTTGCTCTGCAAGGGTAAGTTGTCGGGAGTAATAGGCACAGGAATGTAGGGCATCTGCATCACTGGTGGGTTGCAACAGTACGACTCCAATGGCATGACTGGAAGCATCCTCTTCCACAAAGAAGGGATGGCTGACATCCGGATGTCGAAGAATAGGGGCGGTTTGGAACGCTTCCTTAAGATGAAGAAAGCTGTGTTGCTGCTGGGGCCCCCAGATATATTCCTGATGCTTCTTGAAGAGAGTTGTAAGAGGTTTGGTGACTTCAGCATAATTGGGAATATATTGGCGGTAGTAATTTGCGCTTCCCAGGACTCATTGTAGCGGCCTTACTGCTTGAGGGGTGGGCCACTGCTGAATGTCTTCCACCTTGCGTGGGTCCATGGCTATTCTTTCCGGGCTAACTACAAACCCCAGGAATTCCCAGTGGTCAAATGGAAGGGACATTTTTCTTGTGTGCAGTACAATTGATGGTGCCACAATCGTCGCAAAACAGACAGGACATGCTGAATGTGTTGATTCAAAGATGTAGAATAAATTAAAATATCATGGAGGGACACGATAACAAATAGGTCGAGGACATCAAGAAATAAGTCATTGATGAAGTGTTGAAATGTGGCTGGGCAGTGACTAGACCGAACAGCATTACCAGATACTCAAAGTGCCCATAGCGGGTGCGGAAGGCGGTCTTCTATTCATTGCCCTCCCACACCCGCACCAAATTGTATGCCCCACGAAGGTCCAATTTAGAGAACACACGGGCTCCCTGCAGTCAGTTCATTAGTTCTGGAATGAGGGGAAGAGGGTAACAGTTCTTTATAGTCAGTGCATTTAAACCCCGGTAGTCAATGCAGGGGCGGAGACCCCCTTCCTTCTTTGCTACAAAGAAGATGGGGGTGCCAGCCGGCGAGGTTGACGGGCGGATAAAGCCATTCCATACGCTTTCTTCCAGATAGTTTTAAAGAGATTCCGGGGGTGAAAGAGCATATATCCTCGGGGCCATAACCCAGCCAATCGACCAGGTAATACAAAGGGGGTTCCGCACTCGGTACTAAGTCAATGGGGCAGTCATAGACCCAATGTGGGGGAAGTTCTGTTGCCTGTGTTGGACTAAAAGCATCCACAAAATCCTTGTACTCTGGGGGTAATGGAGGCGTGGTGGACTTTGCCCCAGTACAAGCGGAGAGACTTCCCTGAGGCTTTGGCAAAAAGCATGCTTGGGTACAGTACAGGGAAGCAAAATGAAAAGTTTTTGTGGTACAGTTGATGTGGGGGTTGTGGCGGCGAAGCCACAGTAACCCTAGGACCACAGGGAATGTAGGAGTACTCACAATATCGAAGGATGCCAGTGCATTATGGGTCCCAATGGTGCAGCATAGCAATGGGGTTTGAGCCGTCACAGGCCCCGAGACCAGCGGGGAACCATCTATTGAATGCACCACTTCAGGGCACACCTTTTGTTCTGGGGTAGGGTGCAGGCCTGTGCCCACCCTCCATCCATAAAGTTCCCGGATGGCCCTGAGTCGACAAGCGCCCAGACCACCCAGGAGCATCGGGGGGCAATGGTCATGGTAACCAGTACTTGCAGATGCAGTTCAAAAGCTGCCAATCATGAAGGGTGTTGTTTCATGGCCGGAATGCCCCTTGCCCATCCTGGCCCGGGGGGTTTCCCTGTTCCCGAAGCTGTGGGGGTAAGGATGGGCAGTCCTGAATGAAGTGGCCAGGCCCCCCACAATAAAAACACACCTTGGCCTTACATTTCCATTCTCTTTCTTCCCCGGAGATGGGTCCCTGGGAGGCCCCAAGTTGCATCGGTTCAGGCTCTCTGGTGTCCTCCTGCGCCAAGGCGGTTGGGGCTGGGATCGCTTAGGGAGGGAACCCACAGGAATCTTGCTGCTGCTCTTGTCATTGTTCAGTCAGGCGATCTTGGATTTGGAGGCTTAGGGAGACAAGGGCTTCCCAAGTGTCAGGAAGGGCCGCATAGGCTAACTGATCCTTTATCTCGTCATTAAGCCCCCTTCGGGATAGTACTATCAATGCATCAATTGGCCACTGCAAGTCCAAGGCGGCCTGCTGAAAACAAGTCACATAGTCAAGAAAGCTACATTTCCCCTGTCATAAGGCCATAATGGTGGTCTCAGTGTCTCTGCGCCGATGGGGGTGGTCAAATAGAAATGTAAATTCCCTAAGGAACCTCGCATAATCGGATAATAGGGGGCTCTTCCCTTTCAATAAGGTAATGGCCTACTCCAGGGCCAATCCCCCCAGATTCCCAATGATATAGGCCACCTTTATAGTGTCCGAAGCATACGTTGCAGGCTGCATTGTAAATGTCAGCTCACACAAGGCAAAAAACCCCTGAAACGTGCATCTATCCCCACAGAATCTCTCCACCTGGGGGGCCTTTTGGTTCTCGGGCCCCACCAGGACTACTGGGTTGGTGTGGGGACTGCAGAGCTTGCCCCCACAACCTCCCCAGTGGCAGCGGGGAGGGCCGCATCAGGGGGCTCTACCACCAGGACTGCCATGGGGGCTGCCACTGGAGCAGCCACGGGGGCTGCTGCCATTCCTTCTGGTGCAAGCCCAACTCCCACGGTCAGTTGCCCAATGGCTGTAGCTAACTCAGTTTGCTTGGCATGCAAATCTTTTAGCTCAAGGGCAATGGTCTAGATTGCATGAAGCAACTGCTCCATGGTGGGGTTAGAGTCCATCCCAACACTGCCAAAGGGAGGGGCAGGGGATATATATATATATAGAGAGAGAGCTCTGTCCCCATGGGGGAGGGGGAAACTGCCCGTCAGGATAGTGTGTGGGCCCTATACATCTCACAGAGATGGGGTCCCTATCATCTTAGGGCACAGAGCTGAAGGGGAAGGCCAGGTCGGGCTCTGCCTGCCTTGTACTACACCCACACCCACAGTCACTCCAGAAGTCAGGGGAGTGGGTTTCATGGTGAGGGAGGAGGTGGAGGATGATGTGGAAGGACCCAAAGCGGAAGGCGGAATCCTTCACACACTCCAGGAGGGGGAAGGGAACACGGGAAAGGGGCAGGGAAGGGCTCTCATTCTCCACTTGCTCTCACTCAAGCACGCAATCACCCAGACACCACAGGATCACAGAAAGGAAAACACAAATACCCAAACACCACCCCTAGTCTACACAAGCACCCTCCCAAATCACACAAATAGAAGTACAAGAATCACAACACGTAGCTTGGGTCAGCTTCTTGATCTGATTACTGGTGCTGGGATGCCTCCGGCACCGGCTTAAGTAGGGAAGAGCACACACACCCGGCATGCCCGCAGGCGCATGGAGTGCCGCAAGGGCCGTGGCAAGGCCCCCACCCCCTGCGGGACCACGAGGGGCATAAGGATATCGGAGGTGGCCTTGTTAGTTGCCCTAGCAATGGGATGCAGTGGAGAAGCCGCTTTTGCTGCACTAGGCCCTGAGACCAGGCGGGAGGAGGAAGATCCCTCCTGCCGGATCGTCCAGCACCCCTCTGAGCCAGACCCCTGACAGAATCTGATAAAAAATGTTGCAGCTTTCTCACCAGATGGAATTGGTGAAAAGCACTCTTAACCATCACCACAACTAGATGTCCAGGCACAGCAATGGATCCAAGGCTGCGAATTTCAGTGACCAAAGGAGGCTGGACCCCATCAATGACAAGCATCCCTATGTCCCCTAGGTCACAAGGTCAGCCAACCATCATCATCACAGTTTTGTCTGGATTCAGCTTCAGTTGGCTTGCCTGTATCTAATTCCCAATGGCAGCCTGGCACTAAGCATCAAGACTGCAGGACCTGGGTCAGATGAAAAAGAGAGAGAGTTGGATGACACTTCACTCCAAATCAACTGTATCAAAGGCCGCCAGAAGTCTCAACAAGTTCAATAGGGTACAATTGCCCCTGTCAATTTCCAAGTGGTGATTTTTTTTCAACCAAGGCTACAAGCACTGTGCTTGTAGGCTGTGCCTGCTCCAGGGAAGCCTCACTGGTGGTGCTCTCGAACATCCCAGAATGCCACCGGCAGAGTGGGCCGGCCAAACCCGGGGCATTGGCCCGAAGCAGAGCATGAGCCTATGACAGGGATTCTCTTATGTACCACTGTGGTATAAGATTGGTTTGTGATGCCCATTGACCAGAGAAATGTCAACCAAATATCCTCATTCTGTGCCGTGACTATCCCAATATCTTTTTCCCACTTGTTACTGGGAAGTAAGAAGCATCTGTTTAGGAAAGAGCCAACAGAGATTCTTATGTCCTCTGTCACAGTGCTTCAGGATGTGATTGTGATGATAACTGGCCAGCCTGGATGTGTAAACTATGTTTCCTGATTGCAGGGATGCTATCCCCAAAGTCCCAGTTATGTCCCTTCTATGCCCATCTGAGGGCTGTCCCCTATGCCTGCCTCAAAGCCCACTACCGATTGGTCCTGTAAAGCTGGAAGCATGCGGTGAATGTGTCTGTCATTCTTTGGGGTTGCTCCACATCCTCCCTCCTCCAGCCTCCCTCCCCCTGCCATGCCAGGTGCCTGCCTTTGACTGGCACTGCCTTTGACTGGCACTGAATAATGATCTTCAGGGGGACAACTTCAATTGCTTATATAATTGGGTCCCTTTATCAAATTGTCCTGTAGTTTGGCAGAAATGACAGGGAAGGTATGTGATACATTCCTGCTAAATATCTTGTAAACAGGATGGAATATAAAAATGTTACAGCTGGAAATGTATTTTCAGGTTAATGTCTTATACCATCAGGATCCTTTATCCAATCTTTCTGACAATTAGCAAGAGTGTTAAGCTTGTGGAGGGACATATTATTCACAGGTTTCATGCAAATTGGTTGGAAGATAAAGAAGGTGTAGCCATGAATGTGTATGGTGCTTTTCTTAAAATCACAACGTTCAATTGCTTCTAAAATTGGTTCCCTTTATTGAATCATTTGTGTACGTAATGCCCTTTATTTGGGGTACAGCCTCCCCAATTTTCAACACAATTGAATAAGAAACAAAAATGTTAAAGCCAGAAATATATATTTCAGTTTTTTCCCTTTATTAAAAAAATGTCATTTTCATTTCTATTTTTATTATTTGTTGTTTTTGTTAGTGCAATAATGATAACGAAAATGAAAATTCTCATTATCATTATTGTAATAACAAAAATGACATGCACACCCCTATCTGAAGCCAATCCGGGTTGAGGTGCAAGTTGGCGGATGTGACAGTGTACCCCCAAAGCAGCTCCCAGGGAAGGCTGCCTCTGCATCTGTCTAAAAGCACCCAATGTAAAAATATGATAAAACAATATAAAATCAATTTAAAATAGAAGTCCATTTAAAAACAAGTGAAAAGGGGAAAGTAAAGAGGGAGGAGAAAACCCATTCAAGAAACCAGCAGTGGATCCTAAAAGTACCTGGAGAATAAATAAGTTTTCAGATGCTTTATAAAGATTAGGAGGGAGAAACTGAGAGGGACACCTGGAAATTCTTTCTTGTTAGTCTAGCTCTCCAAATGCCTCGTAACTCTAGCTGTTTTGAAGTCTGCCTCCATCTCTGTTCCCCAGGGCTAGAATGGGAAGATGGACATGCTGCCTCCTGTTGACAGCAGGTCTGTCAGAATTCATCTGGAGTCATCAGGCAGCCATTTTATGTAGCAGCCTTTAGGAAGTGCTCGCACTGCTGAGGTGGCTGTAGGAGGTGGCCTGCTGTATGCCAGGGTGCCCTTAACCTTCAGCAACAGGGAATTTAGAGGAGAGGGGATTCCCCCCACGTGGCACTCTCCTTGCAATACCCACCCTTTCCCCAGCATCTTGAGCTGTGCTGACATTTTCCCAAAGTCGAGACAACCCTTTGCTGCTAGAGGCCATTATCTGCATGTGCCATCTTTTTGTCTCCTCATCTCTAAGTTCCTGACTCTATGCCTGGCATCCTCTGCCCAGCACTGCCTCCTCAGCTATGTTTGTCCCCTCTCTGGGATCATGGTTTGCCAGGTCTGCCTGCGCTTCATGGAATCAAGCCATGTTCTGCCTCCCCTATTAAGTGTACAGTTTCTGGGCATCCTGCTTGGGCCAAGCACCTCAGCAACCAATTGTTGCAGCTACTCAGTTCACTCTCCTACCTCCATCCCAAATCCCTGCCCTCTGTTTCCATCAGATACCTATAGAACAATGCATGAGAAAAATTATGTAAATAAATAAGAGGAACATATTACTTTCAAAAGGGGCCTTGTAGTGAAGGCTCCTGCATGAAAACTTTTTAATAGAATCTTCTAGGGAGGCTTCTCAAGTAATTTCAAAACTGAAAAAAAAAAACATTGAATTGCTGAAGACTTTTTGCCTGAAATCCTTCAGTTGGCTCACCTAGCTTTACTCACATTTGTCACAGTCACCCACATTATCCTCAGTGGCTAGTCATGCCACTGTCACAGTGGCTCAGCCCCACATCTTTGGTCCACTCTCCCTCCAACTTCAATAGTGCCCATACTGTACTCCACATTATTTATTTATTTATTTATTTATTTAAAACTTGTCCCCTCCTGCTCAAAGGCAGCTCGGGGTGGGGAACAACACAAAAGACTTAACAATAAAACATTTTTTAAAAATCAACAAATTTTAAAACAAATCATAAAACTCACCCTCCCTCCCAAACCCTACCCCCCCAATCTACCCCTACCCCTCACCAAAAGCCTGGCGGAACAGCCAGGTCTTACACAAACATAGAAATGACAGGAGGCTGGGGGCCAACTGAGCCTCCTCCGGAAGCGAACTCCACAGAACTGGGGCAGCCACCGAAAAAGATCTCACATCAGTGGCCACCCATCTCGCCTGGGGAACCTCCATAAAGGTCCCCACAGATGATCTCAGGGGTCGCACGGGCACATGAGGAGTGAGACGATCCCGCAGACAGGCATGGCCCTGGCCGTGAAGGACTTTAAAGGTCAAAAACAGCACCTTGAACCTAGCCCGGTGCTTTATAGGCAGCCAGTGCAGAGCCTGGAGCACAGGTGTCATGCGCTCCCTGTGGCCCGCACCAGTAAGGAGACGGGCCGCAGCATTCTGCACCAGTTGCAGCCTCCAGACCAGCTTCTCAGACAGCCCCATGTACAGCGTGTTGCAGTAATCCAGCCTCGAGGTGATGAAGGCATGGATGACAGTTGGGCGATCAGAGTCTGAGAGATATGACCGAAGCCACCAGACAAGATGTAACTGCTAAAATGCAACCCTCGCCACAACCTGAGATTCCAGGCTGAGCCATGAATCAAGGAGCACACCCAGACACCGTACCTGCGAAACCACGGGAGGGCGACCTCCCCTCCCCACCAAGAGGAGATTCAGCCACTCCCAGGCCCCCCAGGCCCTCACCCACCAACTTCACCTCTGTCTTGTTAGAATTCAGCCGCAGATGGCTCAACCTCATCCAAGTCCCCACACTGGGAAAATAAGGAGACTGCATGGCCTGGGTCGATGGAAAAAGAGAGGTAGAGCTGAGTGTCATCAGCATACTGATGCCCTGAAACCCTCTCCCCTAACTGCTGCATATAGATGTTAAACAAGAGAGGGGACAGAATGGCACCCTGCAGGACTCCACACATGAGGTCCCGGGGGGAAGACATACACTCCCCCAAGACCACCCAATGAGTTCTTCCAGCCACGAATGAATTAAACCAGTCCAAGACTGTCCTGCTAATCCTGGTATGGTCCCGCAGGCAAGTCACCAACACCTCATGATCAACTGTGTCGAACACAGCTGAAAGGTCTAGCAGGACCAGTAAAGTCTGATGACCCTGGTCCAATGCCAGATGGAGATCATCAACCAAGGCCACTAATGCAGTCTTCGTACCATACCCAGGCCAAAACCTGGACTGAGAGGGGTCAAGGAAACTGGTGTTGTCCAGGTGTTCTGGACCACACCAGCCAGAACAGGCAAGGATTTTGTTCACAAGTGGTGGCACAAACAGATCCCAACAAGGACTCCACATCAGCAGGCAATACCATCTGAAACTGATCTCACAAAACAGGACAGGACAGGGCATCCATAGCTCCAAGATTATCCTCTGCAATAACCGCAGAACCGAAATCGTGGCGGAGGCCACTTTGGTGTTGTCACAGTAGTCGCTTGGGCCACACGCTCCAGCACTGATCCGTCAGCTACTTCAGTGTGAGAGAGGAAGTGTACACCCCCTGTAATGTTTGCAATTGCTGCTCCATCATGATGAAGATGCAAGAATGAGGAAAAGAAGTGAGACATTATTTATTTATTTATTTATTTATTTATTTTATTTAATCTACTTTTATCCTATCCTTCCCTCAGAGGCTCAGGGCAGCTTATAAAAACATATACAAAACAATTAAAAAGAAACCCTAGAACCCCACCCTCCAAACCTCGCCCTAACCCATCCACCCCATTCCACCCAACCGTATCCCAGCCTGCCCAACAGCTGGCCAAATAAAAATGTCTTTACATCTCTTCCAAAAGACAAGCAGGTTTGGGCATAGGCAGATCTCCAAGGGGAGAGAATTCCATAATGGTGCAGTAGCCACCAAGAACACCTCTCTATGTGCCCTTGTACGAACCTCACAGGCAGTTGGAACTCACAAAAGGGTACCCTCAGCCGACCTCAGTGGCCACAATGGAACATAAGGGAGGAGGTGGTCTTTCAGATACCTGGGGCCCAAACTATTTAAGGCTTTATAGATCAAAACCAGAACCTTGAATTTTCCCCAGAAAGCTATTGGAAGCCAGTGCATATTCTGGAGCATTTAGTGTAATGTGCTCCCGGAGACCGAGTGAACCACCGCATTCGACACCAACTGCAACTTCTGAACAGACATCAAGGGCAGCCCCATGTAGAGTGCATTGCAATAGTCTAGCCTCGAGGTTACGAAGGCATGGATGACAGTTGCCAAGTCAGAGTCTGATAAAAAGATCACAGCCTTCTCCTCACCAGATGAGTTGGTAAAAAGCACTCCTGGTATTTTAGGAAGGGCCCGGTGTGGCCTGAACGTTTGCATATTCTCACCAACAGAACTTGGTCCAATAAAAGATATCATCTGAACTACTTTATCTCCATCTCATATTATGTAGCAGGAATGTTTTCTTATGGACTCCACAGAGATTCTAGTTAATTTGAAATACTGCCTGTAGACTAAGAACCACAGACAAAATGCATTTCACTAATGCTTCCCTAATTCATGGGGGTTGCTATTTTACCAGTCACTATGATCCTTAATCAGCAGAGTTGTACAGCATGTAGATATTCAGTAAAAGGGCTTAATAAAAATCATTTAATTCTAAATTACAAGAGTGCACTTAACCCTAAAGATATTAAAACTGATTGTTTGATGTACTGCTATGAGTAGGTAGAAATTTAAAAATAAATGCTTCCTTTACTTACATCAAAGAGCACAATACTCATATTCTTTAGGCTTCAACTCATGTACTAATGCCATGATGCTGTGCTATGATAAACTAATCCATCTGGGGCTTTTAAGCTGTAAATATCAAGTACTTGAATCTGATCAGTGACAAGATTAAAAACTGAGTTTTCCAAAGAACTATCATAAAGGGTGCAAGTCCTCCATCCATTAAAGTAAATGGTCCAGCTCTCATGGACTTGAATAGATGGAGGATGCCTTAAGACTGGTTGATGTGTTACATGACTGTTTGAGGTCATTTGTCTGTGTCAGGGCATTTGTTGTTGTTTAATATCCAGCATTGGGTGTTAACAAATGTGAGCTGCTCACTGTGGCCCGCAAGCCACCGGCATGTTTGTTGGCTGGGCTGCCAGATGTTGCCCAGGATTATTCCCAGGTGTGTCGGTGGCAAACCCAGGATGCGATCCCGAAAACCTGTGGGATTGCAGCCCAGGCTACCTACCAACACACCTGGGAATAGCCTGCCTGAACGGACCTAAGTGGGCTATTGTGTGTTAGCCTGCTGTTCCTGGGTCAGTCCAAGAGGCTGGCCACCATTGACTTCTATGGCTGGCCATCATGGGGATGGGTGGGGCACTGGGCAGAGCTCAGGGCAGGGCTGGGTGGGCACATGTCTGTCTGTCTTGCCACCCTCCCTGGCTGCTGGCACATTTGTTGTGCCAGCGGATTGGGTCCAGACTCTGGATGATTTCAGATGTTACGCGGTCCCGATTCACCACAGTGGATTTCCAGCGGTGGCGAGCCATCCAACCACCCCCCGTGGTCCAGGAAGGCCCCGAACAGACGTGACGTGATGGGATCGGGACCATGACAGGGAATCGAACAGAGAGACCATGGCTCGGGGCAGCGCAACAGACATGATGCTGATTCCGGGCCGTGGTCAAAACACCCAGAAGGCACCGGGGAGGGGCGGGAGGCAGATATGGCCAACTGAGGGCAAAGGACGCCAAAAGTGCCAAAAGGAAACGCCCACACAAGGGAAATGGGAATGGAGGGGGAGGAGGGAGAAGAGCCGCAGAGGCAGCACACACAGCAGGCACAGGGAAAATGAGGTCACAGTGGAACACACAGCACAAACACACGCCCGGGCGCATATACACCCATACAGGAAATGCAGGGAATTGGGAAAACAGCGGCACAGACAACACACATGGCACAATGGGCAAAGGGGGGAGGGACGGGGGAACAGGGACAGGGAGGAGGGGGGGGAACCAGACCAGGGGCAGGGCAGGACATGGGGAACAGCACCCAGAATGCCCACAACAGCACAGCCTGCACGGGCACCCCCAAAGCTACACAGGCAGTCCTGGAATGGGGGGACTCCTCAGGGGCAGAGCACAGGCACAGGGGGAGGCCACACGGACCAGGGAGCAGCCCGGGAATGGTCCAGGAGGCAGACAGGGACCCCATGTACTGGCAAGGGTGCGATGGATGGGATGGAGGTGAGCCAGAGCCAAAGAGCAGAGCAGCCAGTCCAAATACAACCCCCCCTTGGAAGGACTCTGGGAGGTGCAGTCCGGGGGCCCCAGAACCCCACGGTCACAGAGTCACCCAAGGGGGGGGATGGGCACAGGAGGGATGCAGGCCAGACAATGAAGGCCAACAGCACCTGGGGCGTTGGGAGCCGCCTCGGAGATCAGGACACGGCCACAGGAGAAGGCAGCCACAGAGGGGAACACCAGTTGCAGAGGCAGACGGGGGGGGCACGGAGGGGGGCCCAGAGACACAGGCAGGGGCAGCGGAACCCCAGGAACCAGCCAGCACTGCAACGAGCCCGGGACAGCATGGAGGGAGTGGACAGCAACTCACAGCATCGGGGCAGAGGCAGGAGCCCACAGCGGGGCCAGCATCCAGGGCCCAGAAGGCACAGGGGGCCTCACAACCAGCTGCAGGAGGCCACGAAGGGGCCTGGGGCTGGGTGGCCCACCAGGTGCACGAAGTGGGGCCACTGAAGCATGCCCCGATGGTATCCCAGTGAAGATATGTGGTGGGCGACGGGGTAGTATGCATCGAAGGGATCCTGCACAGCGAGCCCCACCTGCACATCAGATCGGGACCACACACCAGCCAGCGCCGTCAGCTCTGCCCCGGTGGGCTCTGAAAAGCCATAGTCAGCAGCTGGGGGCCACAGAAGGTGTCCGAGCTCCAACAGCCAGTGATAGACTACCCCACACAACCGCTGGTACCCACGGGCCCCGTGAATGCAGCCAAAGAAGGACACGTCTAGGGCAGGGCCCCCCTCCACAAGACAGGTCGTGTAGGCGGCCTGTCAGAGGTGGGGGGGAGGGGCGAGGAGAGGGTGGAAAGGAATGAGGGGAAGGGGCGATCTCTCTCCTTTCGATGTCTTTATCAGGAAATGGATGGTCTCTCAGAGTCTTGTTTAGGCTTGCCCTCCTAGCTGGAGGGCAACCAAGCTCATCACAGGGACAGGAGAGACCACCAATTTGCCCAAGAGGGGGAGAGGGAGAGGGAGGAATGGACACACACACAGTAACGTCACCAGTAATCCTGGGTCCAGGGCACCGTGGGAGGTCAAGAAGTGAAGGGGGGAACGGGAAGAGGGACTCAGGGGTGAGGAAGGGGGGAAAGGGTTTGGGGTCACAGGGAAGGGTGAGGTCAAGGCACGTACTCTACCAAGTGCAGAGAATGATGGAGACAACAAGGGAACAGAGGGTATGGATACAGTGAACAGGGAAGGGGAACACTATTATTATTATTATTATTATTATTATTAACAAACATTTATATAGCACCAGCAGTGTACCTGGCACTTTACAAAGTAATAAAATAGACAGGGTCCCTGCCCCTAGGGCTTACAATCTGAGAGACAGGAGCTGGGGGAGAGACTTAGGAAGGGGAACAGAGGGAGAGACAAGGGGTCTAACATTCATGAAGATGCGAGGTCTCAAGTGCACGTACTTGGCTTGGTTACGATGAGAATGACAGCAGGCAGGTCCATGTTGCAAGGATAAGGGTAAACCGATCGTAGGTATAGGAATAGTGGCTCAGCAGGATAAAGAGTCAGACAGAGCAGAGCGAAAGAGGTGAGTTTTAAGGAGAGATTTGAAGGTATGAAGGGAGGGGGCAAGGCGGATGTGGACAGGGAGGGAGTTCCAGGCATGGGGGGCAGCAAGTGAGAAGGGACGAAGGCGCTTAGGGGAGCAGGGAAGGCGTGGAAGGGTGAGAGAAGGGACAGAGGAGGAGCGAAGTGCACGGGCTGGAGTATGGAGGGCGATAAGTGCAGAGAGGTAGGGGGGAGCAAGGTTGTGAAGAGCTTTATAGGTGAAGACTAGGAGCTTGTGCAGGATTCGTTCAGGAAGGGGAAGCCAGTGAAGCGAAGAGAGGAGGGGCTGCACATGGTCGAAGCGACTGGCGAGGTAGATGACCCTGGCAGCAGAGTTTTGGACAGAGATGAGGGGAGAAAGGTGAGACCGGGGAAGGCCAGTGAGAAGGAGGTTACAGTAATCGAGGCGAGAGATGACCAGAGCATGAACAAGAGTTTTGGCAGACGAGACAGAGAGAAAAGGGCGAATCTTAGCAATGTTATGGAGGGAGAAGCGACAGGATTTAGCAACAGAGTCAATGTAGGGTTTAAAAGAAAGGGCTGAGTCAAAGATGAAGCCTAGGCTACGGGCTTGGGGGACAGGCAGGATGGTGACTCCATCAATAGTTATTGACAGTGAGGAAGGAGAGGAAGGATGAGGGGGGAAGATAAGGAGTTCAGTTTTAGCCATGTTGAGTTTGAGTTGACGTTGAGACATCCAGGTAGAGATGTCAGAGAGACAGTTGATGAGACGAGCTTGAACAGAGGGAGAGAGAGAGGGAGTAGAGAGATAGAGTTGAGTGTCATCAGCATAGAGGTGGTATTGGAAGCCATGGGAGGCAATGAGTTTGCCTAAGGATGAGGTATAGATCGAGAAGAGGAGAGGGCCAAGAACAGAGCCTTGAGGAACACCAACTGAGAGGGGGAAGGAGGAGGAGGCGGAGTTGGAGAGAGACACATTAAAGGAGCGGTCAGAGAGGTAGGAGGAGAACCAGTTATGGACAGAGCCACAAAAGCCAAGGGAGTGAAGGGAATCCAGCAAGGAACACTACACACACCCACTCACACTAGGAAGTTTTCCTGACAAAGAAACACTCACTTGCTCACGCACTCACACTAACCCACTCCAAGGATAGGGGAACACGGGGATCAGACACGCAAATCCAAACCAGAAAACCAGGATAGAATCCTTGACTAGACACTTAGATGAGGCCAGCCTCTCAGAGTTGATTACTGGTGGCAACTTCTGGCCCCGCCGGTATGCTTTATAGGTCCATTGATTGCCCCTGCATGCAGCTCAGCCGGCACTCCACCGGGTGTGCGCTACGCCTGGGCAGAGCGCCGCACATCATGTGACCCCGTGATGGCCCGCCCACCTACCTGCGTGCTCCCAGACCCCTGCGTCCACCGGCCTGTTGCTGAGCAACCTGGGACGGACCGCTCGGCCGCTTTTGCAAAGCCGGCGGCGTGACATGGCCAGGCTGCACACAGAGAGAGAAGACACTGTCTCCGCTGCTGACCACCCCACATGTGAGCACCTCATCTCTGGAATGCGCCCATCGGGAAAGGGACTCAGGCCCAGCGTCTCTGCATGCAGCAAGCAATCGTGGGTGCTCACCTCATAGCCAGAGTAGCGCAGGCAGGAGCTCAGACTCACATAGGCACCTGTGAGACTGTCCAGGCAGCTCAGGAGCAATTGCATACCTGGTGAATGCCACAGGTCACACAGGTCCATGGTCTCGCGGAAGGTCCAGCTATGGGGGGCCCCGGAGGTGCTGCGGCCCATGAGCTCTGGGGAAGCACTGCCTGCCATGGTCCAGCAAGCGGTGGATACTAACTGCAAGGAGAGGAGGGCCCCACAATCCCTGGAGGGATGGGAGGGGAAGCAGGGGAGCTCCAAGGCCAAGCAATAAGACCACAGGCCACAACATGGCATGGTAAACGAGCAAGGCGTGTGGTGTGGACCCAGCACAGTTGCTGGAAGCAAGCACATGTACAGGACAGCCTGGATGAATCAGGGCAGTGAGGATGAAAGGCAGCCAACACAGAGCAGTGGGAGGTGATGACAGCAGGAATGCAGCTGCTGCCTGCATGTCCGGGCGCAGGCTGGACCATGCACCAGGCCTCATGAAGGGACTGCAGGTGTGCACAATGGGGTGCACACTCCCTCCCCACCCTGCTCACCCTGCAGGAGCTGGCCCAGCCAGCCTGCAGAGGTGCACCTGGGTGCCCGTCTGTGGGTGTGCATGGCCAGGGGCACTGCTAGAGCCTGGAGAGCCCACTACAGGCGCAGGCGCTCCCTGGCCCAGCTCAGGGCCCAGCAGGGGTCTGGGACAGCCCAACAGGCCCTGACCCATGCCGGGGAGTGGGCTGCTGCACTCTGCGAGGCAGCCAGCCAGCTCCGGTGGTGGAGGGAGACCATGGGGCATGCAGCCCTGCTCGCTATGCCCATAGACCTGTGGGTATGGGTCACAGAGTGGGCACAGGGGTGGTGGTCCAAGGCAATGGCTCAGTGGGACGAGGCCGCCTGGAGAGTGCACTTTCGGATGGACAGGCGCAGCCTCCTGTGACTCACGGAGCTGTTAACACCCTGGCTGGAGCGGCAGCACACCCCCATGCGGGCCCCCACTCCCATGGTCCAGTGGGTGGCCATCAGGTTCTGGGCCCTAGCAACGCCTGACTCCTGCCAGTCCATCTCGCAGCACTTCGGCATTGGGGTGAGCACCGTTGCTGGGATCCTGCAGGACATCTGTGAGGTGGACCGAGTGATACAGTTGGTGGACCAGGAGGCCGTGATGGCTGACTTCACGGCTGCAGGATTCCCCAACTGCATGGGCACGGTGATGGCACCCACATCAAGATCCTCCACCCATCCGATGGGGAGGCCGTGGAATATGTCAACCGACACGGGTATCACTCCCTGCAGCTGCAGATGGTCGTGGACCACCAGGGGCAGTTCATAGACATTTAAATGGGCCACTCTGGGTGCAGCCACGATGTCCGGATCATAACCATCTCTCCCTTCTATGCCCAGATGTACCGCGGGGACTTCACGGACATGGGGATGATCCAGATCGAGGGGATGCTGATGCCCCCTTGTATCTTGGGGGACCCAGCCTATCCACTCACCCAGTGGCTGATGAAGGCATACCCAGTTGCCAGAAATCCTGTGGAGACGCTCTACAATACCCGCTTGTGTGCAAGCAGGACCGTGGTTGAGAGGGCCTTCGGGGTCCTCAAGCAAGGCTGGATGTGCCTCGCGGGCTGGCTGGACTACACAATGGAGACCTCGGCGCTGGTGATAGGAGCCTGCTGTGTGCTGCACAACATGTGCGAGACTGATGGGTCTGCCCTTGACTACCCAGTGCCCCGGCACCCTCTCAGCCCTGAGACTCTCTATGTGAACGCTGAGAACCCGCGGGAGTACCGATACGCAAAGCGCATCCGTGCTGCCCTGGTGAATCAGCTGGAAGGCTGAGGCATGAGGCCACACACCCCTGTCCCCACCACCCCGGGGCCCCCACCAGCACCCTGGGCATGCCACCAGCCCCAGACCCATGAACAGAATCATGGATGCAACTGTGGTGCCCGTGCATTTATTGTGATTAACTCCTACAGGTGCCCCCACCACCATCACCCACCTCCGAGTGCTGAGTCCCCCCCCTCAGGCCGCTCTCCCTCTTCCTCCCTTCCCCCCTTTCCCCATGACCTGCATGTCTCTGGGGCCTGCCTCTTAACCACCCTGTGGCTGCTGTGGAGCTCTGGAATCTCCCCTCCCCCTGCTGACTGTGTCCCCGACACTGTCCTGGGAGGCCTCGGTGTCCTGGGAGGCAGGCAGTGTTGGGAGGGTGGGTGGACCTGGGGCTGGAGGGGCCCCCTGGGTGATTGCTCCCTCCGGAGACCTACAGGGACCGGTAGGTGGATGCATGTTCCAGCCGCCCGAACTCCTCCACCTGCCTGCTGTGCTCCCGGAGCTCCCGCCTCAGTTCAAGGCGCACCTCCACCTGCAAGCCTCTGGTCCCTTGCCTCCACTTGCTGCACGGTCCTTTCGGTGGCCACCTCCATATGATCGATGACCACTATCATCTGCTCGCCCAGCTTGGTTGTGCTGTGGACAATATCCTCTGTCTGATTCTCCCTCCAGCGCCATACCCTGGCTCGGTGCTCCCTCATCTGCTGAGCCAGTGGCATGGGGCCACCTTGCTGTGTCCCGGCAGGTTGCCCTGTTGGGGTGCACAGTAGGGGTTAGATAGGCACCCCAGCTGCCCGGCCCCCATCCCGTGCCATGGCTGGTGGGTCCTGCTTCTGTTGGCCAGCCGGTGCCATCTCCCAGAATCGCCCAGCACCTGGCCTCCCCTCCCCCACACCACTCAGGTCGGGTCCCACGCCCGCCCACCCCCGGGATCCCCTCCCCCCACTTGCTGAGTTGCCTCACCTGGGACCTCTGGCTGCTCCTGGGGCTTCTCACCACCACCCCCTCATGTGCCTGTCCGGGGTGCTGGGACGTGGCGTGACCCGGAATGTTATGGGGCGGGGTGGGCAGGGGTGGGCGTTAGGTGTCCTCTGGAAGCCCTGGGGGCCCCTTTCTGAGGTCAGGGGTTTCAGGGGTTGCTGGGGGCGGCCCCATTTCTGGTGTGCCCCCCTCCATCCCTCAGACCATCCCCTCCAGGCCGTTTCCCATCCCACCTGCTCGCTTACCCTCTATGTCGGTCTCAGAGCCCTACAAGACTGNCGCAGGTGCCGGGGCATGACGTGACCTGTGCCGATACGGGAGGGGGTGGGTTGGCATGCCCCCATGTCCCCCGGCGGCCCCCGGGCCCCCTTTCCATGATCTGGGGTGTCAGGGTTAGCTGGGGGTGGCCCTGTGACCGTGTGCCCCCCTCCCTCCCTCAGACCATCCCCTTTGGTCCGTTTCCCGTCCCACCGGCTTGCTTACCCTCGATGTCAGTCTCTGAGCCCTCGGAGGCTGGTCCCCCTGCATCCCCTGAGCGAGGGCAACCGGTGTGCCGGTCTTGGCTCCTCCCAGTACAGAGATCAGCTGGGGGCTCTTAGGGCTGGTGCATGAGGGGGGCCTGTTACATCCTGAGGTCCCGGGGCGATCCTCTTCAGGGGTGGGGCCCCTAGAGCTGGTGCCTTCTAGCAGGGCAGCAAGGGGAGGGGGGTACCTTTGTCCGTTCCCTGCCCTGGACCATGGCACTCCTCACGAGGTGCATGGTGACTATGGAGCTCTTCATGTGGAGGATGTGGTCCAGGGTGTCATAGTAGGAGATGGTCTGGGCTGCTGGTTGTTGTCCTTAATGGCCGTGTACCCCCTCTTGAGCTCCTTGACCTTTGATCGGCACTGGGCCACTGTCCTGTGGTGCCCAACCACCTCCATCCCTCACGATCTCCTGCTACACGTGCTTGCTTCACCGGTTCACGGCTAGCTCCAGCTGGTGCTCCAGGGTCCCCCGGATCCTAATGAAGTCCTGGGTTTCCCTGTGCCCCCATTGCCCCCCCAGTGGTATGGCCGTCTCTCGCGTGGGCCCTCCTGGTCCCAGTCCTCCTCCTCTGCATGCCCTCCGCCCATCTCCTCTGGGGGCTCAGGCTCCCGGATCCGTTTCCATGTCTGTGGGTCGTAAGGGGTGGTGGGGTGGTTGGTTGCTGGGTTGCCTCAGCCCCATGGCCCTCCCCCTTTTCCCCCACCTACCGACCCGCCCACCCCCCTTGGTGCCCCTGTGCCACTCCCCCCCCTCAGTCCCCTTACCCATTTCCGGGGTGCCTCATCCGCCGGGTTGGTTGCAGGCTCTGGGGCGGCCTGTCCTGGCTGCTGCTGCTGCTCTCCCCCCACCGCCTCCATGTGTAGCATGACCACATCCTCTGCCTGCACCTCCTCCACCTCCACCTCCTCCTCCCTTGCTCGCTCACCCTCCGCTCTCCTCTCCCTTCCACCTCGCTCCATCCCACCACGTTCCCCTGCTGCTGTGTGCCCTTTAAATCTCCCTCCCCAGCTTGTGTTGTTGCTCATTGCCTGGCAGCGACACTGCATGCTTTGTCCCTGGCTGGGAATCGTTTTTCTCGATTCCGGCTGGTGGTTGCTGTTCAGTCATTGTGTTTTGTTGTTTCCCGGTGGGAATTGCTTTGACCACGCTTTTGGAGATGGTCCGTTCCAGACCTCCGGAAGGGTGGTTAATATTGTCCCCTACTGGTGATTGTCTGTGGTGAACATCTGGCGCTAGCCGAACAGACGTTCAGGGCCCTTTGGCCCCGCTGCGGGGTTGTGTGTGGTTCACTGTGGTTGACTGTGATCTTGTAACGTCTGAAAAGACCCTCTGTTGCCCGCGTGTTCCAAACCTGGGTTGGGTTGTGACAGTGGTGCTCCGCCGTCACTTTTGTTAACTCTCATTGTTTGCTGTGTGTAATCTCTGTGCTCTAATCTTTTTTTAAATTATTTTTTAATGTAAAAAATTTCTAAAATAACTCAGTTATATCAGAATGAGATCTTTCATTCTTTTATATCTCTTCTGTTCTACACTCCTTTATATAGTTTCTTCCTTTTTTCTTTTCCGTCTGATTATTCATATTTCCTGAAAAGATTTACAGTCTTTATTGTGTGGCCCACAATAATTCACATCTCAAGTATACTTATTTCTAGTGGAACTCACCACCATAGTACAATTGTAAATATATATTTTTAATGTACTTTATAAAGGGTGTGGGGGCAAGCATATGTTTCTTAGTTCCTATATTCAACCAATAAAAGATATCCTCTAAACTACTTTGTCTCCATCTCTTACATTTGGGACCAACATGGCAACTACCTCTCTCTAGTTCCTAGGATAAGACCAGTTCTCTCTCACTTCACAAATTAGACAATTCCAACATTTCCCCCCAAACTTCCCCCTTCAAACCTTGCTTATAATTTGCATTTTGTCCCATCAACAGCAGTGGGTACACCAGATTTACTCCTGTTCATCCTCTTCCCAAAAAGGGAATAAAAGTGGCAGTTTCTATGAAGGGGGAAGTATTGCAGTGAGCTACATGTGAACACTGAGTAGAACAATGCCTTGAGTAAGCAGCTGAACCTTGAAGAGAATCTCCATTGAATTAAAATACAATAGGGAGAGCTAATTCAATTAGCAATTGATGCCTGTTACTTGAAAAAAAACTTTACTGAGTTTTGCAGGAGCCAGGAAATAAAGAGCCAATGAACAAGTTGGCAGAAAAGAGGACATATTTGACATACCATTCTTACTTGATTTCCTTGCTTACTAGAATTCTCTCCTGGCTTCCTATAGCATCCTCTCCTTTCCTTGTTTGTGTTCCTGTTCCACAACTATAAAAAGACATCTACTTTACCTAATCTGGAGATAATATGGTTGCTGTATTGCTCCCAAATGTAAGAGATGGAGACAAAGTAATTCAGATGATATCTTTTATTGGTCCAATTTTGTATTGGTCCAAATTGGTCCAAAATAGTTTAGATAATCTCTTTTATTGGTCCAATAAAATACAACCTCTGAATTACTTAGTCACATACTTTACATAGGCTTTCAGAGTTCTTCAATCTCAATCCATTAACCTGTTTCCTTTAAAACATCCAGTTATATTAAATTAAATGGTCAGTTTTCGCAATAGAGAGAAGTAAATAGTAGAGTGCCCATGGATCTGTACTGGGACTGGTGTTGTTTAATATATTCATTAATGATCTGGGAATGGGAGTAAAGAATGAGGTGATCAGATTTGCAGATGACACACGTTATTCAAGGTAGTTAAAACCTGAGCAGAATTTGAGGAATTGCAGGAGCATCTTGCAAGACTGGGTGACTGGACAACTAAATGGAAGATGAAACCTTGTGAGACTGGGTGGCTGGACAACTAAATGACAGATGAAACCTACAAGTGGAAAGTGATGCACCTAGGGAAAAATAATAGAGATGGGCGAACGTGGTTTGGAAGTTCGGTGTTCAGCCCGAACTCAGCCTGTTCAGGCTGCCGAACGTGAACACGAACACGAACATACTGAGCAGAACCGAACACCAAATGGCGAAATGGCCGAACATACCGAACAGAACCGAACACCAAACAGCGAAATGGCCGAACAGTTCGGTCAGTTCGGATCATGTTTGGTAGTACTCTCACTCTGTCACTGTCAGGTCACTGGAAGGCCAAATGTAGCAGGGAGGGGGAAGTCATCTGACTCAGCTAGAGCAGACTTCCAGACACCAGGGGTGGAGGGTGGAGAGTGGCTTGGAGTAGCAACCAGTCTGCCGAATCACCATCTCTTTTCGCCTCAGACCACTGGTTTGGCAGTCTGCGATTGGCCATGGGCTAGGCTGCATGGAGCCAATGGGGCTTGCGGTGATGTGGGTGCAGCAAGAAACAAAACTGTCTGCCTCCCCCCTTCCCAACACCTTCTGAGCTAGTCACTGTTCATGGGCAGCAGTCGTTTCAGAAGGCTCTTTCACCCAGCATTTTTCCAGCTCCTCCTATTTGACCCATCCAACCCATCTACCCCCATATTCTCATTTATTTACCTTAGATAGATTTAGTCATTTTTTGTTTTTATCCCTCCCTGTGTTCAATCTTCCTTCCTCCCTTCCCCCTCCATTGAATCCTTTCCCAATATATTCCCTCCCCAGTGATTACCTTCCCTTCTCCTGTTTTTTAATTCATTTAGAGTAGGATTATTATAGATTGATTTAGGTTTCTTCTCAGTTTTGTACCCCTCCTTGTCTTGTTTGTGATTGCCCCCCAACCCCCATCCCATATATATATATATAGATAGATAGATAGATAGATAAATAGATAGATAGATAGATAGATAGATAGATAGGATTAGGTAGATATGTTTTTATTTTGACATAGTAGGAGTTAGTTTAAAGTTTACTGATAGAGATAGTGTTTACTGTGATTCAACTTTAGGGTTTGTTGGAGCAACTTAATCCATTCATAGCATTCAGAATAGTTATTAGTTAGTTAATAGTGGTTATATTAGTGTAGATATAGATAGATTAGATATATATAATACTAGGTAAAAAAAAAATCAATTAAAAGCATATATAATTATATCATTAAAATAAAAACATTGTTTTTGCAGGAGAAATGGAGAAGGGAAGGAGAAGCCGATCTGCTGCCTGTAGGGGAGGTAATGGGGCACATGCCAGAGGCGGGTGGGGCCATGCACAAGGAGCAGCAGCAGGCAGCAGCAGTAGCCAGAGGCAGAGCGCATCACCCCCTCCCAAAATCAGCAGGCCTGCTTTAG
>QEPC01010544.1:233908-249093 GCA_003113815.1 Sphenodon punctatus | reverse complement strand
ATCTCTGTCCAAAACTCTGCTGCCAGGGTCATCTACCTCGCCAGTCGCTTCGACCATGTGCAGCCCCTCCTCTCTTCACTTCACTGGCTTCCCCTTCCTGAACGAATCCTGCACAAGCTCCTAGTCTTCACCTATAAAGCTCTTCACCAGTTGCTCCCTGTATGAGGGATGGGTGGAGGTGGGTGTAGATGGGTGGGTGTGTGAGCTTGCATGCACGTACACACACACATGCCCACCCACCACAGGATTTACATGGGCAGCACCCATGCATGAACACCCATATTTCTAGGTGTTCATGTGTGGGTGATGCCCATGTAAAAAGGGCCTAAGATGGACAAGTGTGAAGGTAAGACAGGGAAAGACTGGCACACACATATTCCCATTTTCAGATGGAGAACTGAGGTTGTGACTTGCCCAAGGCCACCCAGTGAGTTCATGGCTAGGGCAGGATTCAAATTGTGGCTTCCCAGGACCATGTTTAGCACCTTATCCACTACACAACACTGGCTTTGGAACCTTATATACCACACTGCCTCTGGAAAATGCTCCAGCTCAAGCTTTGGTGAACCTCCAGGGGAAGGGAGTTCCAAAGCTGTGGAACAGCCACCAGGAATCCGTCTCTGCATGGCTGTGCTACATGAACCTTGTGCAATGATGAAACTTGCAAGAGGGTGTCCTTGGCTGAACTTAGGGACCTTGAGGAGGTGGTCTTTTAGGGTTTGACAGGTCAAAAACAGCACTTTGAGTTGTTCTGGGAACACTATTGGAAACCACTGCAAAGTACTGCGGAGCACCACTGTAATGTACACCTGGCACCCCACCCCAGTCAAAAAATGGCCAAGCACATTCTGCACCAGCTGCAGCCCCTGAACAGAGCTCAAGGACCGTCCCAAGTAGAACACATTGCAATAGTATAGCCTTGAGGTTATGAAGGCATGGAGGAGAGTGGCCAAGTATGAATCTGTAAGAAAGGGTTACAGCCTTCTCATCAGATGAAGTTGGTGAAAAACACTCCTGGCCACCAATGCAACCTGTTGTTCCAGGCACAGTAAAGGATCCAGGAACATTCCAAGGCTGCAAACCTGAGTGACCAGAGGAGTCCCTCTAGACTCCATCACTGATGGATGTCCCTACCCCTACCAGATGACAGAGCTGGTCTTGTCTGGATTCAGCTTTAGGGAGACATAGTGGGAAACAAAAGCATGGGGCCTGGGGCAAGTCCATGAAGAGCCTTGAAGATGAGGACAAGGCTTCTTACCATTTTCCACAATATTAGAACCGGGGGGAGCAATTTATCTGCACAGATTTAAAACAAGTAAAAGCAGTACTTTTTCACACAACACAAATTAATCTGTAAAACTCATAGCAATGAGATGTTGTGAAGACCAATAGCATAACTGGGTTCAAGGACTGAATCAGTTCATGGAAGATAGGTCTATCAATGGATATTAGGCAAGCTGGTCAGGGGATAACACACCTCTGACTGCTGGAAGTGAAAAGCAGGGAATAGATCACTCCATATTAGGGATGGGCGAACGCGGTTTGGAAGTTCGGAGTTCGGACCAAACTCGACCAGTTCAGTTGACTGAACCGAACTTCCGAACCGAACTTGATTTTCGAACCGAACCAAATTTGCGAACTCGGTTCTGTTCACCCATCCCTATAAGATAATATTCCATTTAGTTCAATGGGGTTTGAATTTACGAGTTCTGTTTGGAAGTTTGAAGTTCGGACCGAACTCGAATACTTCAGTCGACCGAACCGAACTCGATTTTCGAACCCAACCAAATTTCCAAACTTGGTTTTGTTCGCCCATCCCTATAAGATAATATTCCATTTAGTTCAATGGGGTTTGAATTTCCGAATTTTATTCGGAAGTTCGGACCAAACTCGAATAGTCCAGTCGACCGAACCGAACTTCCGAACCGAACTCGATTTTCGAACCAAACCGAATTTCTGAACTCGGTTCTGTTTGCCCATCCCTACTCCATGTATGCCCTGTTTTTGTATACTTTCCCTAAAACATCTAGTTCTGGGTGCTGTCAGAGACATCTGCTGTCTGGATGCTGTCTTTGCGGATGGATCATTGACATCATTGGCTCAATGTGCAGCAGCAGTCAAAAAAGCAAACAGCATGTTAAGGATATTTCAGAAAGGAATAAAAAACAAAATGGAAAATACCATAATGCCACTATATAAATCTATGATGCAACTACAGCTGGAAAAGACAGCAGAAATGAAAAAGGTACAGAGTAGGACAACAAAAATGATCCAAGGCATGAAGTGACTTCCATATGAGGTAAGACTCAGTAGGTTAGGGCTCTTCAGCTTGGAAAAGAGGCAACAGAGAGGGGATACGATAGAAGCTTACAAGATCATGAATGGTATAAAGCAGATAAATAGAGAGCTGCTATTTACCTTTCTAAAAATAGTAGAACCAGGAGTCACTCCATGGAATAAATAGGCATGAGATTTAAAACCAGTTAAAAGGTAGTACTCCCCTCCCTCCCTCCAATGTACAATAAATCTGTGGAACTCATTGTCAGACGACGATGTGGACACCAGTAGAGTAACTGGCTTCAAAAAGGAATTGATAATTTTTTGGAGGTCAGGTCCACAAAGGGTTACTAGTTAGGTTAGTCAAGGGAATGAGACCTTGGCCTTTTTTACATGAGACGCACCCACTCATACTCATGCAGATTTGCTGCATGGGCATGAGTGGGCGCCCCCCTTGTGCATGCCGTGGCGGGTGAGTGGGGGTGCTTGAGCACTTTCACGACCCATGCACCTCTACCCTCCTCCACCCATCGCCCACTCATGGAGCAATTTGCCAAAATGGCAATTGCTCCATTGGGTGGGAATCCGTGGGGATCTGCGTGCACCCATGCGCACTGTCCCCCCTCACCACCCACATTGTCATGATGCACGCTGGTCCCCCCCGCACCGCAGCCTATATAAAAAAGACCCTTGAATGTCAGGAGCAGGGTGAGTATGACAGGAAGTGGATTACTCCAGTGTAACCTGCTGCATACTCCACTGAGATAACTAAGGCTGGCTGCTGTCAGAGACAGAATACTGGGCGAGATGGATCATTGGTCTGACCCAGTAATGGCACTTTCTATGTTCTTATTATGCTGGGCTAGATGAACCATTAGTATGGCTGTGACAGGGAGACGCTTAACCATGGGTGTGTGCTTGCAGGGTGAGTGCCTGCAGGATTAAGGCCCCAAAGTATAATGTCACTCAATAATGATCCACACTGACACAGTTTTATTTATTAAAGGCTCTATTATTTATTTATTTATTTATTTATTTATTTATTTAAGGCACCAAACCTCTGGCCTGTTGTAGTACATCAGCTACAGTCCATAACGTAGGCCAAGTCTAGCCATGCAACAGTCCAATAGCTGGTTATCAATAGTTCACCTCTAGGTTCCCTTCCAGTCCTAGCACACAGGTCTTCTGCCTTCAGGACATCTAGGTCAGCATCCCTTCAGGCAGCCTTTCAGGAGATGTATCCTCCTCAGCAGTCTGGAGCAGACTGCCTCTAGCTTCCTGCTTGCTAGAGGTGTGCAATTCATTTTTGTTATTATCACAATAAAAATGAAAATTTATATTTTCTTTTTCATTATTCTAACAAAAGTGACAAATAATAATAATGAAAAGAAAAACGAAAACAAATTTTAGTTTTCAAAATAGTGGGTAATTTCAGATGTAACAGGACCACAGTCAACCACAGTGAACCCCCTGTGGTGGCCGTTTGTCCCGTTACATCTAAAAGATTCCCACCAGATGTTCACCATGGTGAATACCTGGCGGGAATCAAATTCACCACACTTCCGGAGGTGAGGCCAGCCTCACCTCAGGAAGCGTGGTTAGATTGGCCACGTTCCGGGATGGACCAACAGTGATGTCTGCACTGTTGGACCATCCAGGACCATGGCCCAGACCACAATACAGGATTGGGCACAGCAGATGGATTGGCCTCTGTGCTCACCCGTCTCCCGGAGGGCGAGAATCTGGGGGAGCACGGGGTGCGGGGTTGTGCAGACGCACGTCGCGCCGCGCAGCTCCACCCCTTCCCGATCCCCGGTGAAAATCAGCCAGACCCTCCCTGATCCCTGGTGAGAATCAGGCCGTGGTTTAGTATGGCGGGCCTCCGGGCCCGTCACGTCTTAAATTACCCAATGTGAAAACACTGAAAAATGTATTTCCATCTATAACTTTCTTGTTCTATATTCAATTCTGATGAAACCTGTGTATATTGTACCCCCAATGGAGGGCACTACGTGTACCACACTTTGGAAAGATTGGATAAAGGAAACTGATTTTATAAGCAATTGAATTTTGCAATTTTAAGAAAAGCTCCATACACATTTCTGGACACAACTCCTTTAACTTACATCCAGTTTGTATGAAACCTGGGATGGTTATATCTCTTCCCACAATTGCCATTCCTGCCAAATTTCAGAAAATTTGGATAAAGTGTCCTGATGTTATAAGACATTAACTTGAAAATGCATTTCTGACTGTAACATTTTTATATTCCATCTTGTTTACAATATATTTTTCAGGAATGTATCCCACACCTTTCCTGTCATCTCTTCAAAACAAAAGGACAATTTAATAAAGGACTCCAATTTTATAAGCAATTGAAGTTATCCCCTTGAAGACCATTCTTCAGATAAATAGCAGCACATGCAGTGCCAGTCAGAGGCAGGCACCTGGCATGGCAGAGGGAGGGAGGCTGTAGGAGGGAGGATGGGGAACAACCCAAAAGACTGACAAACACATTCACTGGCCAATTACTGCATGCTTCTAGCTTTACAGGATTGATCAGGGGTGACTTCAAGGCAGGCATAGGGGGCAGCCCAGAGGCGGGCATAGAAGAGACATAACTGGGATTTTAGGGACAACATCCCAGAAATCAGGAGACATTGGTTTACACATCCAGGCTGGTCAATTATCATTACAATCACATCCTGCAGCACTGTGACAGAGGACATAAGAGAATCTCTATTCGCTCTTTCCTACACAGATGCTTCCAACTTCCCAATAAGAAGTGTGGGAGAGAATTTGGGGTGGTCACAGTACAGAATGAGGATATTTGGTTGACATTTCTGCTGGTCAATTGGCATCACAAACAGATCTTACACCACAGTGACGCATAAGAGAATCCCTGTCATAGGCTCATTCTCTGCATATGCTGTGCAGGCTTATAAAATTGTGACCCCTTATGATATCTTTCTGATATTTGGCATAGATAATCGTGAAGATGTGATACACAGGCCTGCCAAATTTCATGTACATTAGTTGGACTACAAAGATGTTACAGTCACACAAACATTTATAAGTGAATTGCTTATACCACCAGGACCCTTTATCTAATCCTTCTGAAAGTTGTCATAGATATTAAAGTACGCCTCGATTCCCAGGTGGCAGCTGTGGCATGGAGCACCTTTTGCCAATTACATCTGGTATGTCGGCTATGAACATATTTCTCAGACTCCGACCTGGTCACCATCATCCATGCCTTCATCACCTCATGATTGGACTACTGTAATGCACTCTACGTAGGGCTACCCCTGGTGACAGTTTGGAGACTGCAGCTGGTGCAGAATGTGGCAGCCCATCTTCTAACAAGAACGGGTCATGGCGAGCACATTCCACCAGTGCTCCATTCTCTGCCCTGGCTGCCTATTGTCTTCTGGGCTCGATTCAATGTGTTGGTAATGACCTTTAAAGCCCTGGATGGTCTGAGCCCTGCCTACCTGCGGGACCACCTCATGTCCCAGGGCGAGGTACAACCCTTGCGGTCGGCTGAGGATGCTTGACTCGAAGTCCTCTGGGTTTCCTGGGTGGCAATGATGGGGAAGGCATTCTTGGTGGCCACACCCAGACTGTGGAATTCCCTCCCAATGGAGGCCCACTTGGGCCCAGACCTCCCCACTTTTGGAGACAATGTAAGACCTGGCTGTTCCACCAGGCCTTTGGGGAGGGAGACGGGTGGGTGGATTTGATTTTGATTTCTGTTCTTTTTAGTATTTTATGGTTTTAATAATTTTTTAGCTGGTATTTTGTATTGTTGGTTTTATTGTACAATTGCTGTATGCTGCCCCAAGCTGCTATTGTGCAGAAGGGTGTGGGATAACAAACCCTGAAATAAATAAATAAATAAATTAAAGTTTGGGAGGGGTATAATTCTGCCTTGTTTCATCTACATTAGATCGGAGACAAAGAAGTTACAGCCAGGAATGTATATGGAGATTTTTGCAAAATACCATCATTCAACTGCTTATAAAATCTGATTCCTTTATCTAATCTTTCCAAACGTTGGTACAAATAATGCCTTCCATTGGAGGTACACGCCTTCCAAGTTTCATCCAAATATAATGAAAAAAAGTTACAGCTGAAAATGTGTTTTCCATTGAAACCAATGGAAAATGAAAGCAAAAACAAAAACGAAATGTTGATATTTATGAAAATGAAATTGAAATATTTAAATAATGAAAACAAAAAATTGAAAATTAATAACAACATGGGTCCCTGGTGCACACCTCTACTGCTTGCCTCACCTTTATACCTTAGGCCACACCCATCCACTTCCTCTTCCAGTGGGCGGACATCTTAGGTATTCCTGCTTGGCAAGCGCCATCCTGTGACACAGCCCTGCCACAATGGCCAAGTATGGCCATTCATAAGTTATTTCAACAGTCCTGTGAAGTAGGCAGATAAGTCGGTACAATTTCTCTCAGTATTAGGGATGGGCGAACAGAACGCGGTTCGGATGTTCGGATGTTCGGTCGTTCAGTTTGAAACCTGAGTTCGGGTTTGATGGTTCGGTTCAGCCGAGTTCAGTTTGGCTGAACTTGGCCGAACATTCAAAAATAGCAAAACCGAAACCAAAATGAAATTGAAACCGACGTCCGAACAGACTGAGTTCGGTCCCAACTCCAAACATCCGAACCGCGTTCGCCCATCCCTACTCAGTATGCATTTGGGGAAATCAAGGCAGAACGACTGTATCTGGCATTAGACCACTAAGGAATTGAAACCCAAGATTAGAATTCAGTAATTTCTGATTCCTAGTCTTATGTCCAGTGCACTATTAGTCTGAGAGGGATTGTACATTGACATATATGAAATAGGCCCCATTCAGATTTCAAATCAGTGCAAATTTGGACTAATTCCATTGAAAAATAAAGTGCCAAAATTGGTGTGAAATCAAAAGATGCCTAGAATGGAAAGTGTACAAATGAAATGCAGTATATTTTTGGAACAGCAAAAAGTCAATGAATTCAATATTTTAAACTTTTCAAAACAAGAATGTATCAATTAGTTTATCTAACGTTGACAGTATCTTGTAGCATGTGTAACTTAAATATCAAGTCTGATTTTGAATACATACATGTTTTAAACTGTTATACCTCCAATACCTTCAGTTGAGTTACTCCTGAATGAGATGAGAATTGGAGTCAACTTATTGTACTTGAAAAATTCTGACTGCCAGCATACCCTTTGAATTGTGTTCACACATAGTCTGAATGCTCCATAGGCTAAGAAATTTGGAGAGTGTTTGTTTTTTAAAAGAAATCTTATGCAGTTTCTTCAGTTGTTCAATTCCTTGCTTTTCTGTCATTAAAGGTGGCAGTTCTGAGACTACCTATGACTACTTACATCAGATTGAAGTCATTAGTTTCTACAAGTTTTAAAACAGGCATTGGCTCAGAACTGGATGTTAGTGGGACATATGAGCCCACAAGTAGTTTGATTGTGGCCAAAGTCTGTTAACATTTAAATCGTATACAAAAGTCTGATTTCCAAAATTAGGCTGATTGTGGGGAAACCCCAGTATCATCAACGTGTTCTCCATTCTTTCTCAGCTAGCAAGAAGTTTATCTGGAAATTTACCCTAGTCATAAAATATTGATCCAGTGCTCCAGGATATATTCAAATTTCCCAGGAAAGCTCATTCATACTCACCTATATTCAGGGAGCCATGTTCACACAAAATTCCCCATTGGCAGGAATGGGGAAAATGCAATGAATGTGGGTCTCTGCCTATATTCTCTGCTAGTTTCAAAAGAATTGGTGCTTCTAACATGGATCTTATGAATAAAATAGATACTGAATCAAAATAGATACTGAATCAGCTTTTGCTGTTTATCTAACAAGCAACAGTTTACTTGCTAGTAAGTGCCAAGCATTATGAAAATGGTTTCATTTACTTCCAGAATTTGCCAAAAACAGATGATGAGACAAACTGGTAATGACTATTTTCTTTTCTCTACCCTCACGTAATTGACCATTAATTATAATATCAATAGACTGTGGATAAGTAAAGCAGACACATGCTAGGACTACATTTCATTTGTAACTGTTTTGTATATATCATAAATCTCTAATATTGGGCTATTGTCACACATGATGAATTATTGTAAGCATGTCAGCACATAGTGGAAGTCAAGTACGTTCAAATACTACTCAGTCAGAATTGAATTTGGCATGATAGTCTCATAAAAGGAGACTCAATTGAGAGTTTCCACTTGCCTGCTCTAAACTTGTCACTTGTAGGTGCTAAAGAGCTTGTTGTGTTGGTTTAATTAGTCAACAAATCGGTCCTTACTTGATTGCGTGGTCGTAGCACATATGTTAACACTTCAGTGTTTGATGGAGATATTAACAAGTGACAAGAGTCTCTTGGTCTATGGACTTTAAAGAAGAGAAGCTCTCTATATTATTTCATTTGGCACTGCCAATATTTATTAGATCATGCAGCCTGCAGGCTGCCAGCAAAAGAAAGACAACACAAACATTTTTCAGGGTTATGCTCATCTATATCCCAAAGAAGGGTCACTAAACAATCGATGGTATGAGAGTATAAGCAAGATAAGTGTTTTCCACCACAGCTTACAAATTCATTATTTGATACAGTTTGCTGCAGACCTCCTTTGAGCTTTTTTTCACTTAAAGATAATTTATGACAAGAAGAGAGAGGTTCTTGAAAATGCTATAGCAACTGGAGCTGAATGATGCCACTCTGGCACTAGATGCATAGTCACCAGAGGCCAGTAAAAAGGAAGTTTGCATTTGTATGAAGAACTGTGTTAGTTAAGCATTCATCAAGCATTAAAATATTCATATTAATTGTTGGTGGAAGATTAAACAAAAAAAACTTCAATAATTAAAATGGCTTATTCCCAGGAGTGGAGGAGGGTAGGGAAAAAGTTAGTCCTCTGCAAGTTTGCAAAAAAGCTTGTCTATTCACATTTTGTATAGCAGCAAACAAAAGGGGAGTGCATACTTGATATGCTCCACTTGCTTGGTCACCATTCTCTTATAGCTTTTATCTGGGCATTATCAGTAGTCAAGTCTCTGAAATACGTGCCATAATAAAGGAAAGTATATTGCATCCAAAAAACCTAATTTATCGCTTCCCGCATGCCATTTGCTAAGAAGAGCCACACAAAACAGTCTGACATGCTATAAATTCTCTTAGCGAAAACTATTAAATAATGAATATGGCAGTGTGTGCATCGTTACAATCTATTTTGATTCAGTTAAGATCTCATATAACTGGTAATATGTTAATTGTTTTCTAGATAGATTTAGTTTGCAAAACAAGCAAAAATACAAAAAATCTGGAAGTGGATGTAAACAAATGCTCCCGTCATAAGAACAAGTAGTAATAATAACTATAATTATAATAATAATTAATAATATCAACAACAACAAAACAACCTCTTACTGGTGCTACCTCATTAAAAGCACAGATTATATTGCTTTCCTGAGCCAGATAAAGTAAGAAGTGACCTGAACTTTCACCAAAAAGTAAGCGAACCCATTTTTTCCTTTCATTGCATAAGACAGTAATCTAAAGGTTCTATCCATGTAGAACTTGCTCCTCCCACCCACAGATGTTCATCTCAGTTCCTCCTCCTCGCCTTCAAAAAGCACCTGAAGACTTTTTTTTAATTCTCCAGGTGCTTTTAGGACCTGCTGCTGGTTCCCCTTAATGTATTCTGTCCTTCCTCTTTACCATTCCTGTTTAAATTGTTTTAAAATGTGTTATATTATTTTATTGTGTGGATTTTTGTAAAGTGCTTCAAGCACCATTTGTTGTGGAGTAGGTGCTATAAAAATAAAATTTATTATTATCTTCATCTCAAATTTCACAATTTTGTTTTATTTTTTGCATAGGGATTGTCTCATGTAGATTCTTTGATGAGAAATAAGAGCTGAATTTACAATGACGCATTTCCCACAATTGGGTCATTAATCATATTTAAATTTCATTGTGGATTTTTTGGTGTCTAATAAGGACTGATCTCAGAGTAAAGCCTTATCTACAGTCCAGACACTTTGGGAACTTCTCTCCTGTATGGAATCTCTGATTGTTCATTCTCTGATAGCCCAATTATAGACAATAGTCTATGCCAGGAGTGGGCAAAGTTCCCAAGTCCAAGAGTCTCATGAAAATTTTCATAGCACAGAGGGCCACAAGACACTTTATGCTGATCATGGTTTCCCCTGATCCTGGGGAAAGGGCAGTGTGACTTTCCCCACTGTCAAATCTCTAGCTCACAGGTAGTCCGGTGTGGTCATGTAGTAGCAACAGTGGCTCAGGACACACTGCTCCAGCCCCTGCTTTCACGGCCCTTGGGAGGATCCGACAGCATCAGCAATGAAAATGACGGCTCAGCTTCTCTCACTCCTGGGGGAGCTACATGGACACCCCAGGCAGCCTCTTCTGGCAAGAGCCACAGCATAGGTGCCCGAGAGCTACAAGCAGCTTACTCGAACTACTAGAATAATTGCTGCTTTTTAATTCTGCCAGCAGAAAATGACTTTGCATGTTGTTTACTAGTTAAATAGCTGTTAGTCTGACCACTTTTGGACGAGCGGCGCTCCATTTCGCCTCGGCGGCGTGCATATTTTGAAACCTCAGCCTGGTCTAATTAGACGAGACGGAAGTAACTTAATATGTGCATATTACGGCGGTGGCGCATTTTTTAAGTGCGCGAATTAAATACCTCGATTATGAGGTATTTAATTCGCGCACTTAAAAAATGCACCTTCACCATAATATGCGCATATTAAGCCACTTCCGTCTCGTCTAATTAGACCAGGCGGAGGTTTCAAAATATGCGCGCCGCTGACGCGAAACGAAGCGCCGCTCATCTAAAAGAGTCTTTAGATGGCTGCAGTACCATTTGCAATTTTGGGTGGGTAGTTACATTTTTGGCCAGCCACGGAAACAGTCCTGGGCTCTATTCCTCACTGTATTCTTCTGTCACTTCTGTTAACTTATGTAGAAAATGAGGAATCAGCTGCTAGCTCCCTTTCTTACAGAGCACTATAAATTCTCCCTCTCCTCCCTCTCTTCAGTTATCTCCCTGACGAGGCAACACTACTATGCCTCCTGGGCTGAACCCTACTCTCGTGACCCTCGCTGCCTCTTCTCCACCTTTGACTCCCTTCTCAAGCCCCCTTGCCCCCCTCCACCCTCTTCCTTTTCTGCTCAGGACCTCGCATCATTCTTCACCTCAAAGATGGACAAGATCCACCAGGCCATTGCTTCCCACCCATCTCCTCTCCCTGCTCCCTCACATCCCCCTCCCCCCTCTCTCCTCTTCTCCTTCCCCCTGCCTCCCTTGAGAAAATCTCCTCTTTGCTCTCTTCCTCCAACCCTTCCACCTGCCCTCTCGACCCAATCCCCTCCTGCCTCCTGACCTCCATCGCTGCCACTGTTCTCCCCCCCCACCATTTTACATGTCATTAATCTCTCCCTCTCCACTGGCTCCTACCCCTCCACCTTCAAGCATGCCATGGTCTCTCCCATCTTCAAAAAGTACACCCTCAACCCCACTGACCCCTCTAGCTACCAGCCAGTCTCCCTCCTTTCCTTCGCCTCTAAGCTTCTGGAATGTGTTGTCTACTTCTGTTACCTGGATCTCCTCTCTGCCAACTCCTCCCTGGACCCTCTCCAATCTGGCTTCCACCCCCTTCACTTCACTTAAATTGCCCTTGCCAGATCACTAATGATCTACTTGTCGCTAAATCTAAGCGCTTTTACTCCATTCTTGTCCTCCTTGACCTCTCGGCTGCCTTTGACACTGTCGACCACTCACTCCTACTGGACTGTCTCTGCTCCCTAGTCTTCTGCGGCTCTGTCCTTGACTGGTTCTCCTCCTATAGGGATGTGCAAATGTGGTTCAGAAGTTTGGAGTTCGGACCGTACTCGACTAGTTCGGTTGACCGAACTGAACTTCTGAACCAAACGGAAATTCGACCAAACTCTTCGGTCAAATCTGAACCAGTTCAGAAGGCCAAAAACAGCTTAAAACACCGGTTTTGAATGCAGAAACTGGGTTCAGAAGTTTGGAATTTTACTGAATTCGACTAGTTTGTTGGCCAAACCCAACTTCCGAACTGAACTCGATTTTTGGACTGAACCAAACCAAAATTCCGAACTCATTTCTGTTCGCACATCCCTATCCTCCTACCTCTCTGACTGCTCCTTTAATGTGTCTCCTCCCAATTCCAACTCTTCCTCCCTCCCCCTCTTGGTTGGGGTTCCCCAAGGCTCTGTCCTGGGCCCTCTCCTCTTCTCTATCTACATCCTGTCCCTTGGAAAACTCATTGCCTCCCACGGCTTCCAATATCATCTTTATGCTGACGACACTCAACTCTATCTCTCCACCACCTCTCTCTCCCGCTCTGTCCAAGCTCGCTTCATCAATTGTCTCTTTGATATCTCAGCCTGGATGTCCCAACGTCAGCTCAAACTCAACATGGCTAAGACTGAGCTTCTTATCTTTCCTCCCTACCCTTCCTCTGCCTCTTCCCTGTCAATCCTTATTGATGGGGTCACCATCTGCCCCGTTCCCCAAGCCTATAGCTTGGGCTTTGTCTTTGATACTCACCTTTCCTTTAAACCTTACATCGACTCTGTTGCCAAGTCCTGTCACTTCGCCCTCCACAACATTGCTTGGATTCGCCCCTTTCTCTGTTTCCTCAGCCAAAACCCTTGTTCATGCCATGGTCATCTTGCGCCTTGACTACTGCAACCTCCTCCTTACTGGCCTCCCCCGCCCTCCCCTGTCCCTCCTTATCTCCATCCAAAACTCCGCTGCTAAGGTCATCCACTCAGCCCATCACTTCGACCATGTGCAGGCTCTCCTCTCCTCTCTTCACTGACTCCCCCTTCCCAAACGCATCCTTCACAAACTGCTGGTATTCACTTATAAATGCCTTCACAACCTGGGTCCCCCTTACCTCTCAGCCCTAGTCTCCTTACACACTCCTGCACGCACTCTCCACTCCTCCTCTGTGCCCTCCCTCGCTCTCCCTCATCTCCCCTCCTCCCCTAACTGCCTTTGCCCCTTCTCCCTTGCTTCCCCCCATGCCTGGAACTCCCTCCCTGCCCACATCCACCTTGCCCCCTCCCTCAGCACCTTCAGATCCCTCATCAAAACCCACATCTTCCTCGCTGCCTTTCCCAATGCCTGTTAGAACTTTCCTTTCAATTTTTACTGTCTGCCCTCCCCGCAGACTCCTGCCTAACTGCAACCAAGCCAAGCACGTGCACCTGAGACCACACATCCGCTTGAATGTTATTTATCCCTTGTCTCTCCCTATGTCCCTTCTCCTTGTCTCCCCCCTCCATGTCTATTAGATTGTAAGCCATAGGTAGGAACCTCGTCATTCTTATTGTTCTGTAAAGTGTCAGGTACACAGCTGGTGCTACACAAATGCTAATAATAATAATAATAATAATAATAATAGTGCATATTAAGCTACACAAGACTTTTCCACAATGGGTGAAAACAGACATGCATATACCTTCACCTTAACATCGCTTTAACATTTCTTATGCATGTTGCAGGTCTGTAATGGCACCCTACGCAGTTCTGAAATATACATAAGAAATGTTAAAGTGGGGTTAAAGGTGGAGTTAAGATGCATGTCTTTTTTCACCCTATGATGTTACATCTTTAAAGACGAATAATACAAATGTCTATGATCATCAAATATCAACTATTAAAAAAAAAAATATCAACCTGCCAGAGGGTTGTTTCCTTCCCATTACATGTATTTAGAGTTTAAAAATTACAATGGTCTGGAGTTCAGGATAGGCAAGAGTCAATCCTGGAATAGTGACAAGTTGATGGTTCAGCTAAAGCCCTACAGACCAAATTGAGTCTGACAATCCAATTGGACTTTGTTTGGTTTGGAAGTCTTCCTAACCCAAACCCCTTGGACTTGAACCGGGCTCTCTGTGGGCAAGATGCCATGCCCCCTGCCTGGAACAGTGTGACATCATGGGATTCTGCAAGGGCAGGGTCTTCTCCCACCCTCATTACATCAGGCCCAAGTTCCAAAGAGCCTGGTTGAGTCAGGACTGGTCTTGGGTTGACTGTGATTTAATTAGGCTCAGAACGGGCTTTGGCTTGACTTCAGAGCCCCTGAAGGGTTCTAGGTCTAAAAACTAGGACCCTACAGAGCTTAAAATCAAAGCCTTGTTCCACATTAGGGTGTTTCTCACCTTAACAGGGTACATGTTTCTTAACTCAAATTCTGAGAGGGCCCAAGATACCAGACTTAAAAAGCCTGTCATTCATAACAGGAGACTCGGACACCAGACTTAAAAAGCCTGTCATTCATAACAGGAGACTCGAGCAATAATACACATTTTATTCATTGGAGAAGCTGGTAATATTCCATTTTGAGGTGCATCAGAGTTAGCTGTCCCACTCGTATTTCCCTGTCAATGCATCTCTCTGTTCTAATGCTACAGCACAACAGCAGTACATAGGAAAGAAACATGTTTTCTTGAATATAAAATAATGCAGGATAAGATGGACTGTGTATTAAACTCTTGACATGGCACACATGGGTATATCAATTACACTACTGCTGAATAAAGAAGTAAACGAAGTAGAGAAACCTCATTTAAAACAGTAGTTACAGAGCTTTTAGGACCAGATCCAATGCCAAATAAACACAAAGCAATGGCTCTCATTGACCTCTCTGTTTTTTTTAATCAGGTTCTAAAGCTCTTTGAGTCCATCAAAAAGACAATGTTCCATTTCATAAATTTGTGTCAGTCTGGGCCATGCTAATCTTCTTCATATCATCCCAGTTTTAATAAACGTGCTGCTCATGTGAGCAGACACAGGATT
>QEPC01010544.1:228908-231408 GCA_003113815.1 Sphenodon punctatus | reverse complement strand
TGTTTGGGCTTTTCTCTGGACTCACTGACTGAGCTGCCCCTATCATCTGGGTTCCTTACCTTTCAGGATCCTGAAAAGTGTACAGTGTAAGCTCCCGTCTTGACATCTGACCCCTTCTGCATTCAGGCTGAGACTGACTGGTCCTGAGGTTGGCTTCCTTTTATCCTTCTTGGGCAGGGCTTCCTCAGTGATGGGCAGCTGGTCTGTGCATCACATACTCCCTCCCTCCCCCAGAGTAAAAGTCCAGACATTCTTCCTGGGGCCTGCCTTTATCAATCCACCACCCCATCAACTTTGGGATTTTGCTGGGTGCAAGGCTTGCACTTTTTAGGTTATTCCCTTCCACTGCTACACACTCGCCAATGGGAAGGGAAAGGGTACCCCTAGTCTGCCAGGCTTCCCATTCCTCAGTGCACCAGCCACAAATTTTCTCTGGTGACTGCGCACTTAGACCTTTGTTAGCTGTGGAATCTGGGCGGCCTCTTTCTTCTAATAGTTCCTCCATGTTTGCTTCCCCAGGTTCAACTGCCTGTATGGTCCTCTTCTCCAGGACCTTCTTCTCACTAGCCCCATGACTGGTGAGCCTCCCAGGCCCCCTTTGGTCACCTCATTCGTGCACCCCCTTTCTGTCATATTCTCTGGTTTGGGGGGTGTCACTGTCCCTTCTATTTCCTTCCAGCTTGTTTCTAGGTTCTTCTTGACCTCTCTGCAGGTTGTCCCAAGGGAGGTCTTCTGTCCCTGCTCAGTGCAGGGTCTATTAGTCTCAGTTTCATCCCCTTTGGTCATACCACCCAAGGATGGTGCCTGAGGAGTATTGCCCCCCCCCCCCCACATACATACAACTGACCTTCCTGATAGGAATATAGATAGAGGGGTTTGTGACAGTTGTGAGTACTGCATGGTCAATTGCCTGCTGGGTGCAAGGGCTGAGGACCTCATGCAATGTCTAGACAGGATTTTAGCGAGTGCTGGGGAGGAGTCAGTTGTCATGGTCCATGTCAGCTCCAATGACATAGGAAGGTCTAGAAAGGAGGTTCTGGAGGCTAAATTTAAACTTCTAAGAAGGAAGTTGAAGTCCAGAACCTCCAGGATAGCATTCTCTGAAATGCTTTCTCTTCCACACGCAGGGCCCCAGAGGCAGGCTGAGCTCCAGAGTCGCAATGCGTGGATGAGACAATGGTGCAGGGAGGAGGGGTTTAGTTTTGTTAGGCACTGGAGAACCTTTTGAGGAAGAAGGAGCCTATACCAGAAGAATGGGCTCTACCTTAATCAAAATGGAACCAGACTTCTGGCGCTAAAAATCAAATGGTAGAGGAGTTTTTAAACTAAGATCTGAGAGAAAGCCAAACGTTGCTGTGGAGCATGTGGTTGCTGTGAAGCACCAAAGGGATACCATCATTAGCATCATTACCATCATTCTAATACGTGCATTCTGGTAAAGAGGACCAGAAAGACAAGAAAGAATAAGAGGCAGACATTAGTATGTAACAGACAAACTTAAATACTTCCAAATTAAACAAAATATGCAGTAACAAACACCAGAATACAAATAAAAAGAATATGTTTAAGTGTCTAAATACAAATGCTAGAAGTCCAAAAAGTAAAATGGGAGAATTAGAGTGTTACTGTTTGGCACTAAATGAAGATATAGAAATAATAGGACTCTCAGAGACCTGGTGGAATGAGGATAACCAATGGAATTCTGTAATACTGGGGTACAAAATATATTGAAATGAGAAAGTAAATCGAGCTCGTGGTGGGATAGCACTATATGTTAGAAACAGCATTGAGTCAAGCAGGATTAAAATGTTACAGGAGTGAAATGTACGCAAATCTCTATGGCTAGAAATTCCATGTTTGTAATGTATAACAGTGGGACTATACTATCGACCCCCTGATTAGAACTGTGAAACTAACTATGAAATGCTAATGGAAATCAGACAGGCTGCTAAAGTTGGAAAAGCAGTAATAATGGGTGATTTCAGTTACCCTAATATAGGGTAATTTAATTTCAGATGTGCACCGGAAACGTCCAACCACGCACCGGGATCCGTTTCGGATGCCGGTCAGGAATCAGTCCGACCGTCCTTTAGACGTGCCAGCTGATTCCTATAGGGGATCGGGGAGGGGGCAGGGCTGTGCGGCACAACGTGCTGCCACACAGCCCTACCCCACCCCCCATGCTCCCCTGGCTGCCCGCCCTCTGGGAGACGGGCAGGCGCACCGGCCAATGTGGCTGCTGTGCCTGATCCCGCATCGGGGTACAGACCACATATTAAATTACCCATAGACTGGGTGAATGCCTCCTCAGGGTGTGACTGCTTCTTGGAGCAGCTGGTGCTGGAACTAACAAGAGGAGGAACTACTTTGAATCTAGTCCTAAGTGGAACGCAGGACCTGGTGCAAGGGGTAACAGTGGTAGAGTCACTTGGTAATAGTCACCATAATATAATCAAATTTGACATTGCTATAGGTGGGAGATTGTGGGCGGGGGGGGGGG
>QEPC01010544.1:205699-228102 GCA_003113815.1 Sphenodon punctatus | reverse complement strand
GCCCCCCCCCCCCCACATACATACAACTGACCTTCCTGATAGGAATATAGATAGAGGGGTTTGTGACAGTTGTGAGTACTGCATGGTCAATTGCCTGCTGGGTGCAAGGGCTGAGGACCTCATGCAATGTCTAGACAGGATTTTAGCGAGTGCTGGGGAGGAGTCAGTTGTATCCCCTTTGGTCATACCACCCAAGGATGGTGCCTGAGGAGTATTGCCCCCCCCCCCCCACATACATACAGCTGACCTTCCTGATAGGAATATAGATAGAGGGGTTTGTGACAGTTGTGAGTACTGCATGGTCAATTGCCTGCTGGGTGCAAGGGCTGAGGACCTCATGCAATGTCTAGACAGGATTTTAGCGAGTGCTGGGGAGGAGTCAGTTGTCATGGTCCATGTCAGCTCCAATGACATAGGAAGGTCTAGAAAGGAGGTTCTGGAGGCTAAATTTAAACTTCTAAGAAGGAAGTTGAAGTCCAGAACCTCCAGGATAGCATTCTCTGAAATGCTTTCTCTTCCACACGCAGGGCCCCAGAGGCAGGCTGAGCTCCAGAGTCGCAATGCGTGGATGAGACAATGGTGCAGGGAGGAGGGGTTTAGTTTTGTTAGGCACTGGAGAACCTTTTGAGGAAGAAGGAGCCTATACCAGAAGAATGGGCTCTACCTTAATCAAAATGGAACCAGACTTCTGGCGCTAAAAATCAAATGGTAGAGGAGTTTTTAAACTAAGATCTGAGAGAAAGCCAAACGTTGCTGTGGAGCATGTGGTTGCTGTGAAGCACCAAAGGGATACCATCATTAGCATCATTACCATCATTCTAATACGTGCATTCTGGTAAAGAGGACCAGAAAGACAAGAAAGAATAAGAGGCAGACATTAGTATGTAACAGACAAACTTAAATACTTCCAAATTAAACAAAATATGCAGTAACAAACACCAGAATACAAATAAAAAGAATATGTTTAAGTGTCTAAATACAAATGCTAGAAGTCCAAAAAGTAAAATGGGAGAATTAGAGTGTTACTGTTTGACACTAAATGAAGATATAGAAATAATAGGACTCTCAGAGACCTGGTGGAATGAGGATAACCAATGGAATTCTGTAATACTGGGGTACAAAATATATTGAAATGAGAAAGTAAATCGAGCTCGTGGTGGGATAGCACTATATGTTAGAAACAGCATTGAGTCAAGCAGGATTAAAATGTTACAGGAGTGAAATGTACGCAAATCTCTATGGCTAGAAATTCCATGTTTGTAATGTATAACAGTGGGACTATACTATCGACCCCCTGATTAGAACTGTGAAACTAACTATGAAATGCTAATGGAAATCAGACAGGCTGCTAAAGTTGGAAAAGCAGTAATAATGGGTGATTTCAGTTACCCTAATATAGGGTAATTTAATTTCAGATGTGCACCGGAAACGTCCAACCACGCACCGGGATCCGTTTCGGATGCCGGTCAGGAATCAGTCCGACCGTCCTTTAGACGTGCCAGCTGATTCCTATAGGGGATCGGGGAGGGGGCAGGGCTGTGCGGCACAACGTGCTGCCACACAGCCCTACCCCACCCCCCATGCTCCCCTGGCTGCCCGCCCTCTGGGAGACGGGCAGGCGCACCGGCCAATGTGGCTGCTGTGCCTGATCCCGCATCGGGGTACAGACCACATATTAAATTACCCATAGACTGGGTGAATGCCTCCTCAGGGTGTGACTGCTTCTTGGAGCAGCTGGTGCTGGAACTAACAAGAGGAGGAACTACTTTGAATCTAGTCCTAAGTGGAACGCAGGACCTGGTGCAAGGGGTAACAGTGGTAGAGTCACTTGGTAATAGTCACCATAATATAATCAAATTTGACATTGCTATAGGTGGGAGATTGTGATGTGGTTGCCAGGATTAAATGTGTGGAAGAGGCATGTTTAAAAAACACCATCTTGGAAGCACAGATTAAATGTATTCTGCAAATAAAAAAAGGTAGCAAAAGAACCAAATGTCTGCCAGCATGGCTAAATGGGGAGGTGAAGGAGGCTATTAGAACCAAAAAGGCATCCTTTAAAAAATGGAAAGCTAGTCAGAAAGGATGAGAATAGGAAAGAGCAGCATTGCCAAATTAGATGTAAAATGTTAATAAGACAGGCCAAGAGGGAATTTGAGGAGCAACTCGCTAAATATGCAAAAAATAATAAAACCCTTTTCAAGTACATCAGAAACAAGAAGCCTGTTAGAAAGTCAGGCTGCTTTTAGAGAAGCATGGTGTGCTTGTGTCTGAAAATCATGCATCTTTGAAAAGGAGTGTGAGCAGGGTTTAGATGCGTGGGGATGCATGTTATCACGCTTGTGCATTTCATTAAAGGTGTGAATGAAAGACCTTGATCACTGAGGTCTTTCATTTGTGCCTTTAAAAAAATGCAAAAGTGCGATAACATGCGTCCCCACACGTCTAAACCCCACCTGCACTCTTTTTCAAAGGCGTGTGATTTTCAGGTGCGAGCATGTTGTGCTTGTCTAAAAGCGGCCTTGGTTGGGCCATTAGATGACCAGGGAATGAAAGGGCCACTCAGGAAGGATAAGGACATGGCAGAGAAGCTGAACGAATTCTTTGTTTTGGTCTTCACCGCTGAAGATTTTGGAAATACTCATGACAGACCGAGTCTTGGTAGGTGAAAAATCAGAAGAACTGTCCCAAAAGGTGTGACTCTGGAGGAGGTTTTGCAACAGATTGACAAACTAAATAGTAACAAATCACCAGGACCAGATGATATTCATCCCAGAGTTCTGAAGGAACTCAAATATGAAGTTGCAGACCTACTATTGGTAATTTGTTATGCTGTGTAACTTACCTGAGGATTACAACTTACCTGACAATCTAGAAGGCTGAAATAGGTTGATAATTCCTTTTTGAGATACTTTATTTACTTGGTTCGTCCATAAATAGATCCTTGTCCCTAAATAGATCTTTGGCTCATCCCTAAATAGATCCTTGTGTCCCTACTCTTAGACACTCCAGCTAGTTTTGCCTATAGTACTTAATTGATTTGTACTTTGATATGTCCCCAAGTTATGAAATCTGTGTGGTAAGGAGAAGCAGACTGTCACTCACTGTAATTGGCTTTATGTGTGATCATTTATGTTTTATGTTCTGATCTTTGGGCCATGGCAAAAGCCAGTGCCATTAAATAAACTTGATTTGACTTGATAATTTGTAACCTATTGCTGAAATCTGCCACTGTACCAGAGGATTAGAGGATAGCAAATGTAACACCAATATTTAAAAAGGGCTCCAGAGGTGATCCTTGTAACTACAGACCTGACATTGGTGCCGGGCAAACTGGTGGAAACGGTTGTTAAGAACAGAATTACTACGCGTATTGATAAATATGGGTTAATGGGGAAGAGTCAGCATAGATTTAGGTCACTAACCTATTGGAATTTTTTGAGGGTGTCAATAAGTATGTGGATACGGGTGGACTGTTGGCTATAGTGTATCTGGAAGACGTTTGATAAGGCCCATCATGAGTAGGGCTAAAATTTTGTCATGGTAGTGACAGAAGTCACGTTTTTAGTGATTTTCCCCCCTCACCGTGACTTTTACAGTTTTTCCATGACTTTTGTCTAAAAAACACTGGAGCCTCTGACTCACCCCAGAGAAGAGAAGTGCTGCCGAGAAGAGCAGCGTGGAGACTGCAGTCAGCACTGGCTGCCATACTGATGTCTCTAGGGTTCTCCAAACCCTGTCCCTTCAGAGCACGACGTGGTTAGAGGTGGAGGGCGGAGCTTGAGAAGAGCTGCCCAGAAGATCAGCATGGATACCACACTCAGTGCCGGCTGCCGTGCTCACATGTTGCTCCAAACCCCTCCCCTTCTGAGCACAGTGTGGCTAGAGGCAGAGGGTGGGGTCTGAGCTAGAAAAGGCATCCTGGAGGAAAAAGGCATTGTGGAGGAGACGGGGCAGCATTTCCTCTGCCTTTCCTTTCGCCTTGCTCTACCTTCCCTCCTTCCCGGGGGTTTCATTCTAAGAGAGATAAGGGAGAGGGCGGGCTCCCTTTCCTCCTGCCTGGGGCTTTTGTTCTAAGTGAGATAAGGGAAAGGGGGTGGGGGGGGAAGGTCACTTTCCTCCTGCCCTGGGCTTACAATCTAATAATATTTTATGTTAAGAAACACTGAATAAAAGTAAAATTGAACTTTTTTTTACCCATGACTTTTTTGTGACTTTTGTCATGACTTTTTAGAAAAAATACCATGACAGAATCTTAGCTCTTCTCATGAGAGATTCTTGAGGAAATTAAACAGCAATAGAATGAGGCAGGCTCCTATTGTGGATTGGCAACTGGTTAAAAGATAGGAAGCAAAGAGTAGGACAGTTTCACAGTGGAGAGAAGCAACTAGTGGCATGCCCCATGGATCTGTAGTGGGACCAGTGTGTTTAATNCTAACAAGAGGAGGAACTACTTTGAATCTAGTCCTAAGTGGAACGCAGGACCTGGTGCAAGGGGTAACAGTGGTAGAGTCACTTGGTAATAGTCACCATAATATAATCAAATTTGACATTGCTATAGGTGGGAGATTGTGGGCGGGGGGGGGGGCGGGAGACTACTGCACTAACTTTTAATTTTAACAAGTGGAACTATGCAAAATGAGGAAACTAGTTAGAGGGAAACTAAAAGGAGCAGCTGTGAGGGTTAAAAGCATGCCAGAGGCATGGAGGTTATTTAAAAATGCCATCTTGGAAGAAGTGCAGATTAAATGTATTCTGCAAATAAAAAATGGTAGCAAGAGGACCAAATGTCTGCCAGAGTGGCTAAATAGGGAGGTGAAGGAGGCTATTAGAACCCAAAAGGCATCCTTTAAAAATGGAAAGCCAATCCTACTAATGAAGTAAATACAAAAGAGCGTAAGCATTGCCAGATTAGATGTAAAACATTAATAAAAAAGGACAAAATGGAATTTGAAAATTGACTCGCTAAAGATGCAATAATAATAATAAAAACTTTTTCAAGTACATCAGAAGCAAGAAGCCGGCTAGAGAGTCATTTGGGTCATTAGATGACATGAGGGGGGTGGGAGGAACACTCAGGGAGGATGGAGACATTGCAGAGAAGCTGAATTAATTCTTTGCTTTGGTCTTCACCACTGAGGATGTTGGGGAGATATCCACGCCAGTCCAAATCTTTGTAGGTGAAGAATTGGAAAACAGTCAAAAATAAGTGTAAATCTGGAGGAGGTTCTAGTACAAATTGACAAACTAAAAAGTAGAGCTGAAACTCAGTCCTCGGAAACCTTCAGAATCCATTGGGGATTCCGGTACTCAGCTGCAAATTTCTAAAGTCTCGAAGTTCCAAGTACCAAGGTCGGTCCTTGGAAAACTTTGGAAGCCTCGGCCAAGTGCTGGCACCATTGCATGCGTGACTGGAGTGATCTAGACGGTTGACCCTAGCTTCTCTGAGCTATAAAATGAAACTTAATGCCATATTTGGTAGGAGGGGGTTATGGGAGGGGACAGTTGAGTGATGGACAAGCCAGATGGCAAGTTTTGATTGGCTGGCAGAGGCAAAATAAAAGTGGCTATACAGCCATTTTCCATTCTCTACTGAATTTGGCTGTGTGTACTACCCGGCTGATCTGTAAGTAATTGGCTTGAGAAGGGGAGGGGTGCCTGTCCTGTCCATGGGGCAGTGTTGGGGGACAGGGGTTGTTTCCACCATGTCATGATTTAAAAAAAAAAAAAAAAAAGTGGGTGCCACACTGCTACTGTCTGCTGCTTGGCACCATGGAGGCCAGAGGGATCTCTGCCTTGCTCCACTTCCCCTGGCCTGGGCTGTCCAGATACTAGGGACAATGCCAGGGGTTGTCACCAGTGCCAAATATATTTAACATTTGGGTTCTGCTGCTTGCACTGCTTGTTGGCAAGTTGGCAGCACCGTAGAAGCCAGAGAGGGATCACTTTTGCTGTGGTTTTTGTGGGCGCTGTGACTGTACTTTGTGGGTTCAACTTTGCCAAGATGTGACTGACCACTGGGGCACAGGGGAGATATACTTTGTTTCTGGTTAAAATAATATGGGGGTGTGTGGGGAGGAGGGCTTACCTTGCATAGGTGGGCACTAGTCAGGCACAATGGAGGCTTTCATGTGGGTGGGTGGATGAAGGTCTGGTTTCTTTCTTGTGGGTGTTGTTACTATGTCTGCTGGACTGGCTTGTTTTGATTTCTGCCCACAATTGCACTTTTGTGGGTTTGCCTTCTTGAGCGATCATCCCACTTTTGCTAGCCTGCTTTTCTAGGCACTGCTTGGTTGACATAATGATGATTTTAAAGTGGGTGTACCGCTGATGGTGGGCCATGAGTGGTGGGACCCCGGACCCATTACCGGTTACCGGATTTACCGGTTACCGGTTCCCCGAAAACCGGATTCCCGGTTTAAATCCGGTATACCGGTACCGGATTTATTTCATTGGTTTCAATGGGGCGCTGTGTCCCCATTGAAACCAATGAAATAAATTAAATTCCTCCCCCTCCCCCTCCCAGGCTGCGCGGGTGGAAGGGGGGACACTGCTGGGGCAGTGCTGGGGCAGGTTTTTTTACATTGCAGCCATTTTTAAATGGCTGCAATGCAAAAAAAATCCGGTACCCCGGAATCCGGTACCGGGTCCGGATTACCGGGTCGAATCCGATAATGCCGGTACGCCCGATACCGGCATTATCGGATACCGGATTCTACTGGTTTCCCACACCTAGTAAATACTGCTGGTTTTTGTTTTGGATTTCTGCCCGCAGCTTTACTTTTGTGGGTTTGTCGGATTGTCCCACTTTTGCTAGCTTGCTTTTCTGGGCACTCCTTGGTTGACATAATTATTTTAAGGTGGATGAACTGCTGATGGTGGGCCATGCTGTGAGTACTGCTGGCTTCTCTCTTTTTTTGGCTTTCTGCACACAGTTGCACTGTTTGGGTTTGTCTTCTTGAGTGATTGTCTCACTCTTGCTAGCCTGCTTTTCTGGGCATTGCTTGGTGTAATGATTTTAAAGTGGGTGTACTTTAAAAACATTAAAGGAAAGAGTTCTGAAGTTTGAAGTTCTGGGTATTTTCGAGATCTGGAGTTCCGAGTTCTGAATTCTGGGTCCTCGGAGAAAGTTCAGAAGACTGGGTACTCAAAACTTTGAAACTCGGTCCATGTACCTGGAAGGCCTATTCAGTACAGCCCTACTAAAAAGTAACAAATCACCAGGTCCAGATGGTATTCATTCCAGAGTTCTTTTAAAAATTATTTTATTGTTAAAATTCAGAATAACTACAACATAATGGTACTAAAAGAAATGTAGAGCAGAAACTAATAAAAAGAAAATACATATATCAACAGCATGATGCAAAAATAAAATATTAAAAGGACTACAAACAAAGCAGCTACCAAAAATAGAAAAAAAAAGGAAAGAAAAAGAAAAAAGAATGTGTGTGCGATAAACTGATCCACAATATTACTTGTATAACCAACTAATATCCATATCCAAGTTAGAGATCTGCTGTCTTTAAAAAGATGAAAGACAAATGTTCAAAGCTGGCTGGTCTGGTTCACAAAATTCCTTCAGCAGATCTCAGCATGGGAATCAGATCACATAAAAGCTTTCCAGTTTGTCCTCCAGGTCGACTGATAGTCTTTCCATGATTATTGTCCACCATAATCTGTGATTCTAGTCCAAAAAATTAGATCCTGGCCTGCTGGTCATCCCAGAGTTCTGAAGGAACTCAAATATGAAGTTGCAGACCTATTATTTCTAATTTGTAACCTATCGCTAAAATCTGCCACCTTACCAGAAGATTGGAGGGTAGAAAACACCCATATTTTTAAAGGGCATGATCCTGGAAACTATAAACTGGTGAGCCTGACATTGGTGCTGGGCAAACTGGTGCAAATGGTTGTTAAGAACAGAATTACTGAGCATATTGATAAACAAGACATATTACGGAAGAGTCAAAATGGATTTAGGAAAGAGAAGTCATGCCTCACTAATCTATTGGAATTTATTTGAGGGTGTAAATAAGCATGTGGGTAATGGTGAGCTGGTTGATATAGTATATTTGGACTTTCAGAAGGTGTTTGATAAGGTCCCTCATGAGACTCTTGTGGAAATTAAAGAGCCATGGAATAAGAGGCAGTAGCCTATTGTGGATTGGAAACTAGTTAAAAGTAGGGCTGAATTGAGATTTTTCCCAGGTCAGAATTCTTGTCAAGATCAGCCTTCTTGTTGGGATTCTCAAGATGAATCGGCATTTTCACCGGCATTCTTGCCAAGATTCTCAGGAACCTTAAACGGCTCCAAAAACCTTCTGCGCATGTGCATAATGACCTCTTGGGGGGCTGTGCATGTGCAAATGGTTGCAGTGTTCATTCTGGACATGTGATGCACAGAGCATCTGGGTTTTTTTGAGAAACTTACGAGATTTTCAAGAAACCTCAAAAATTGCTCTCCACATGCGTGAAATGGATACTGTTGACCACGCATGCACAGAATGGCTGTGTTGGCCATTTTTCACATGTGCAAGCTTTTGGGGGGATTTTTGAGAATCTCGTGACCTGGAGAAGGGAGTAAAGCATGAGATGATCAGATTTTCAGATGACACAAAGTTATTCAAGGTAGTTAAAACCTTTGCGGACTGTAAAGAATTGCAGGAGGATCTTGTGAGACTGGTTGACTGGGCATCTAAGTGGCAAATGAAAAAAATTTAATGTGGGCAAGTGCAGAATTATGCACATAGGTAAAAATAACCCAAACTATATGTATACAATGCTGGTTCTAAATCATCAGTTACAACTCAGGAAAAGAATCTTAATACACTGAAGTCATCAGATTAGTGTGTGGTGGTAGTCAAAAAAGCAAATGGGATATTAGGAATCATTTGGAAAGGACTAGAGATTAAAACTGAAAATATTATAATGCCCTATATAAATCTATAATACGACCGCACCTGAAATATTGTGTTTAGTTCTGGTCACCCCATCTCAAAAAAGACATCGTAGAACCAGAAAAGGTACAGAGAAGGGCAACAAAAATGATCAAAAATTATCAAGGGACAGTTATGGAATGGCTCCCATATGAAGAGAGGCTTGATAGGTTGGGACTTTTCAGCTTGAAGAAGAGATGACTGAGAGGGAATATAATAGAAGCTTATAAAATCATGAGTGGTGTGGAACACATAAATAGGGAGTTGTTATTTACTCTCTCTAACAGTACTAGAACAAGTGGACACTCCATGAAATTAACTGGCAGCAGATTTAAAACAAATAATAGAAAATATTTTTTCACTCAGTGCAAACTCATGGAAGTTTACTCCCAGAGGAAGTGGTCAAGGCCAGTAGCGTATTGGATAAGTGGTCAAGGGATTGGATACGTTCTTGGAGGATAGGTCCATTAATGGCTATTAGCTGAGTAGGTTTGGGGGATATAATCTCTTACTGCTTGGGGGCTGGAACAACAGGGATGGAGTGCCCATTGTGACCTGTTGGGTACTTCTCCCAAGAAACAGAGATTGGTCACCATCAGAGACAGGATGTTGGGCTTGATGGACCATTGCTCTGATCCAGTATGGCACTACTTATGTTCTTATGTACCTTTGCATTTACATGTCCCTCTAGCCCCCACAGCCTTATCTCTCACTCCCCTGATGTCTCAGAGGGGGAAGCCCCACATCCTCACCAAGCAAAACAGGACAAGGCAAAGATGGGACAACCCCTACCCCTCGCCTTTGGGTTTTCTCTTCCACGGTGAGAGCCACTTCCTCCGTGGGATACACCTTGACATCACCATGAATACACTTCACTGACAGTGTGCCCATTCTACACCCTTGCCTCAACTTTATTAGCGAAGCTCGAACTAACATGCAACTGACTGCTGTATTCCTAACCACTTTCATCGATATTCCCCCCACCCTCACCTTCTCCTGCTGAAGTTGGCCTGGCCCCTCACCCAGCACCTCAGTCCAACCGCAAAAGTCTATCTGACTACATTCCATAACCAGACAGTCCCTTGCAATATGCCAGCCTTCTCAAAACTATAGCAGGTCAATATGTCTTTGCCCTCTGGTTTGTTCCGCTGCTCACCATGGACCTTGGGCCCTTGCTCTCTTTCCTGGACCCTATATGGGAATATGGCCTCGATGTTCCTTGAGTACACTATGCATACAGGAACTTCTCCCCCTCCAACTTGGGCGGGGGGGGGGGAGGGGAAGGACTAGTGACACCTGACCTATGCTTCCATGTCATCTGGGATGCTTTTCACAAATTGTTCTACGACAAGTAAGTATATAAACACCGCCCCACCTCCACCATTCAAGTCTCAGGCTTTACCCACCTCATAGCCCAGTCTATGTTTACCTGGGCGAACCCTCTTGGCATCATCCCAGCCAAACAGCAAGAGCCCCTAAACTTCTGTCGGTACATCTCCTCAGAGAACCTTGCTTGGTTCAAGATAGCTACCATAATAACTCTGTAATCCTAGGCCTCTTCCTGGCTAAGGGACAGGAATATAGTTTGTGTTTCCCTGACCAAGTAAGGGGCTAAATGTAGGGCTCACACCTTCTTATCCCAGCTAGCCCCTGTAGCCACCCTCTTGATAGAGGTGTGCACCAGGGACCCATGTAGTTTTTGTTTTTCATTTTCGTTATTGAAATCTGTCATTTTTGCTTTCGTAAATATCAAATTGGCATTTTCGTTTTTGCTTTCATTTTCATTTTCCATTGGTTTCAATGTAAAACACATTTTCAGCTATAACTTTTTTTTCCATTATATTTGGCTGAAACTTGGAGTGCTTATACCTCCAATGGACAGCATTATGTGTACCAAATTCCAAAAATAATGGATAAAGGAATCCAATTTTAGAAGTAGTTGAATTATTTTATTTTGCAAAAATCTTCATATACATTCTTAGGTGTAGCATTTTCCCCTCACATTTAATGTTGATGAAACTTGGCAAGTTTATACCCCTTCCAATATTTACTATCTCTGCCAACTTTCAGAAGGATTGGATAAAGGGTTCTGGTGGTATAGGAAATTAATTTATAAATGTCTGACTGACTGTAACATCTTTGCAGTTCAACTAGTGTACATGAAATTTGGCACGGCTGTATATCACATATTCCCAATCATCTCTACCAAATATAAGAAAGTTGTGATAAAGGGTCACAATTTTATATGCCTTCACAGCATATGCAGAGAAGGAGCCTATGCCAGGGATTCTCTTACGTGTCACAGTGGTATAAGATTGGTTTGTGATGCCAATTGGCCAGCAGAAATGTCAACCAAATATCCTCATTCTGTGCTGTGACCATCCCAACAGCTCTCCCCCATTTGTTCTATATGATATAGTCAGAAGCATCTGTTTAGGAAAGCGCCAATAGAGATTCTCTCATGTCCTCTGTCACAGTGCTTCAGGATGTGATTGTGATGATAATTGGCCAGCCTGGATGCGTAAACTATGTCTCCTGATTTCTGGGATGCTATCCCCAAAGTCCCAGTTATGTTCCTTCTATGTCAGCCTCAGGGCTACCCCCTATGCCCATCTCGAAGCCATTACCAATTGGTCCTGTAAAGCTAGAAGCATGCAGTAATGTTGTAGTGAACTAATAGGCGGATTGAAGCAGTATGGCTGCATTATAGAATCAAGGGATATTATTTTCTTATGTAAAGACAAGACATTGCATGCTTTATTTATGCTTTATAGTAATTTTAGTTTAGGAATATTGAAAATGCATATTATGAAAAAACAGGCTGGCAGGAAGAGAAAGAAATATGTAGATGAAACAGGCTGCGATATTGACAGGGATTCATTCTTGTCATCTACAAAGAAAGGAGCTAGCAAGAACAGAACTAGCAAGAACTGACCGTTCCCAGAGCATAGCCACATATTAAGGTAAACAATAAACAAGAGAGAGAAGGTTGCAAGGATACTGAAGATAAGGATTAAGCAAGGCAAGGAGAAAAGATGACCTGGTCAGACAGCAAGACGCCTCAGAGGAAGGTTATAGGCAACTCATGGCCAAAGATCAGGCCTCCCATCTGGAGGGAGGGGTAGGCAGGATCCAACTGGTCAGGACAGTCCCTAATAACAGTGACTAAGCAGAAAGTACCCCAAAACTGAATAGCCAATGGGAGAACTTTCTAGGCTTAGCACTGACAACCCCACACTCTGGATAATCATAAGGCAGTCACTGTATAAAAAGGCCAGCCTTAGACAGGATCGGTGTGTTGCACGGTACCCTCTGACCAGCTACCTAGGTGGCTGCCGGTTGATCGGTGCTTGACCCTCTCCAACGCTCTCAAAGGCTGTGAAAAGCCAAGACTCCAGCAGCTAGGTTCCTAGATAGACGTTGATCGGGCTCCTGCCCTGCCTCTCCTCTTGAGACCAGACCTGAGACCTCTGATGTGTAAGAACACATATATATGTATTTGTGTGTGTGTGCACTTGCTGTTAGAATAGGTGAAGACTATTGCTATATGCAAGTGTATTGGTGCTTTATTCCCAGTTATTTCTATATGATATAGTAATAAACATATGTCTATTTAAGGGGCTTGTGGTCTGGTTTATAGTGCTCCTGCCAAGATCCCAGAATTGGGAACTGCCTACTAGGGGTTTAAGTCCTGCCCCTGGAAGGAAAGATAGAGAAGAGTTTCAATTCAGAACAATGTGTTTGGTCAGTAAATGTGTCTGTCAGTCTTTTGGGTTGCTCCACATCCTCCATCCTACAGTCTCTCTCCCCCTGCCATGCAGGGTGCCTACCTCTGACTGACACTGAATGTGCTACTATTTATCTGAATAATGGTCTTCACATCACAGGGAAAACATCAATTGCTTATCAAATTGGGTCCCTTTATCAAATTGTCCTGTAGTTTGGCAGAGATGACAGGGAAGGTATGTGATACACTTCTGCCAAATATCTTGTAAACAGGATGGAATATAAATATGTTACAGCTAGCTGGAAATGTATTTTTAAGTTAATGTCTTATACCATCAGTACACTTTATTCAATCTTCTGAAAATTGGCAGGAGTGTTAAGCTTGTGGAGGGTCTTTTCAGAGTCCTATGGCTCAGGGTACTCTTGTTTGGGCTTTCCCCTGGACTCACTGACTGAGTACCCCCTCCCTAAATCTTTCAAGTTCCTTGCCTTTCAGGACCCTGGAGAGTGCATAATGTGAGCTCCTGCCTGGACCTCTGAACCCTTCTTCAACCAGGCCAAGACTGACTCGTCCTGAGCCTGGCTGCCTCTTATCCCTCTTGAGTGAAGCTTCCTCAGTGATGGGCAGCCTGGCACTTACTCCTCCTTTTATTAAAGAAAGGGGCCATAATTGGGCTTAATGCAATGTCTGCTGAAAGCAATAGAAGCCTTTTCATTGACTTTAGTGGAGTTGGAATCAACAATAGGGGGCATTTTCTGACGTTACTTAACACACACCCTTTGGCGCCGCAGGGAAGACCAGGACTCAAATGATGCGCAGCTTCCATCTCATGAGAAGGGCAGAAGTGTGAATCTTTGCCAGAAAACATGCACATCTGGCAGAATAGAATTTCACTCCTCTTCCAGACATGTATGTTTTCTGGCAAAGATCTACACTTCTGTCCTTCTTATGAGACAGAAACTGCACATAATTTGAGTCCCAGATGTCCCTGTGGCACCAAAGAGTGCATATTAAGTAACGTCAGAAAGCGCCCTAGGTTAGTGGGGCACTGTGGACTGACCACTACATAGTACTAGGAGTGAGGATGCTCATGACCCTTCTCATCTCTTGAATGAAATACAATTTATCTGAGTCATTCCTTCAACTTATCCAAGCTTTACCCCAAAAATATTATTATTATTATTATAAGCATTTATATAGCACCAGCAATGTACCTGGAGCTTTACAAAGAATAAGATAGACACGGTCCCTGCCCGAGAGCTTACAATCTAAAGACAGGGGGAGGGGGAGACAGGGCAGGGGGAACAGAGGGAGAGACAAGGGATGCGATATTCATGAGGATGCGGGAACTCAGATGCACTTTCTTGGCTTTGTTACAGTAAATTGGGTTTTAGCTACTTGGATTCATTAACATCAATGGCAGTTGAGACCAAGACATCAGAACCTGCTAGAAAACTATTAGGAAGGGACTCTTAAAGTGTCTGATGAACGTTCCCTTCCTACATGATTAAGATCACTACCAAGTCACTGTGAGACTGTGACTGCTTTGCGTGGTGCACATGCGGGGTAAAATCACACCGCATGAAAAAATTCTGCGTGTGGGGTTTAGACGTGACATTTTGCACGTTAAAGTCAGTCACACATTCTTTTAAAACCACAAATTAAATACCTGGGGTATTTAATACCTGAGGTATTTAATTTGTGGTTTTAAAAGAATGCACGACTGGCTTTAACATGCAAAATTTCACATCTAAACCCCGGCAGCAGGATTTTTACACACGGCATGATTTTACGCGGCGTGTGCACCACGCACGTCTAAAAGCGGCCAAAGTGAACTTCTTTTTTCCACGTATTAGGATTTTAAATTATCTGCAAAGGTATTCCTGCTTGGCTTATTATGAGAATTGTTACAATACATTGTTTTATCTACATGTTTTGAAATCTGTTGAAAAAATGTAATGTATTGGAGCATAATTTAAGTCAAGAAAATATTTAAAATGCAAGGCATTCACTCCTGTCCTTCACAGCTCTAACATGGTAAATGCTTATACCTTAGTGCACTTTACTATTGTCTGAGGCCTTCAATAAGTGTTATGGATTTCATGCTGTATCTATTTCTTTTCACTACCAAACTCATTAGTTAGTCCGTATAAATGTACTTTTTTTGTAGTTCATAAATTGAGATTATAACATTGAGTACAATATGCTGTACAGTAGTAATCAAATAACTATTATATGCAAAATGAAGTCTTAATAATATCTTGTGTAATTTATCTGTTCTGCTAAATGGAATTGTGAGAAAAATGTAGACTTTTACATTCATTTAATATACAATCTTGCTTCATTGTATAAAAACAGTTGAAATTAGACATGAAAATGACATCAGCTATGATTCTGCATTAGACTATGTACTAGTACACTTCAACACCTGTAGAGTGCCCCATTAACTCCATTGGAGATCCATGTGGACTCAGAGTACAACCACGTAAGTCAACTGGAGCCATTGTAAGTAGTTTCTCATTCCTTCTTCCATTGTAGATTGCCCCAGGCAATATAACCCCTAGTGCTTTGTCATCCCTGTTTGAAGCCAGGGCTGGCTCTAGGCATGTGCAGCATGTGCGATTGCACATGGCCCCATGCTAGCCTAGGTTCCCTTCCTGAAAGTGGCAGCCCCGGCAAATTATTTTAAATATGCAAATTAGGCCACACACCAAGACTTCGCACGTGGCCCCGCAAATCCTGGGGCTGGCCCTGTTTGAAGGCAGTTACACTGATTAATTGAAGTCAATACCGGAAGGTCATAAAACTGCACAGGAGTTGAGAATAAGTCTGCTTATCCTAGAGAATATTCTAGCAACAAAAACCCTTCAGTTTAAGGGAGGAGTTAAGGCTCTTGCAAATTAAACCATGCCCCCAAAAGCTTGGAAATTGTAAGTTAAGGCTCCTGCCTTAACTTGCATGCCATGTAAGCAGTTTCACATATTGTGCTCGCTCACAACTTAGGCTCCATGTACCCATATTTTGCCTGGGTCTTTCAGCCCCCAATCCTCTTTCTCTGTAGATTGGGGGCAATACTGAAGATGGGGACAGCAGCTCCTCTCTGTCACAATGGGTTTGATCCTTGTCAGCACAGTAGCCACAGTTTTTCCTTCATTTGTAGCTCCCCTCTCAGGCAGCAGCTCAAGTACATCTGCTTACCTCACAAGTGATTAAGGGAAGGCAAATATCTGTCCTAGCGGGGTGTGCAGAAGACACATTGTTTTATTTACAAAAACAGCTTCATATGTGTGTGGGTGGGGGGGAGGACTCTGCCGTTTTTGATTTATTTATTTTTTACTTAAAAAAACAATAATTTAAAAAATCACTGCGCATGTGTAAAATGGCCATGAGGGCTGTTCTGTGCATATGCAGCCCTTTTCCAAAATACATCAACAGGAGGGACAACATTCAGCATGCACAGAATGGCCATTTTGCACATGCACAGTGATTTTTAATTTTTGTATTATTTTTAATAAAACAAAAAATTTATTTTATTGTAATAAATGTATAGCTCCCCTCTATTTAATAAAAATAGAGCTCCCCTTTATTTTAATAAAATAAAGTTGGGAGCTTAATGCAGGAGAGACTTACTGGTGGAGACTGTCCAAATAAAGAGACTTTTGTGAGCTGATTCTTACTGAGACTGTTGATTAGGAGCCCTAATCCTGAAAGACGTACACTTGTCAAGGCTTCACCCTGTTACAGAATGAAATATAACAAATGCTGTTTGCTTATTCATTTGTTTTTCTTACCTTAATTATGAAAAAAAATGGCGCTCCATGCGTTTCTGTCATGAATTAAAACTATACGAATTACAAACTCCTATTGTCCTAGTATATCATGCATTGGAAATGGATTTAGCCGTCTGTGGGCTGTGGCTCCTGAATATGATTGGCTGCTTTCCCCTCAGGTACAGCCCTTATAAGGGATCAAGCTACTTGGAACTCATAAAAACTACGACACTGCGCTGTCAGAAGAACCCATCTTCTTCTCCCCACAGTACACCCCCTTCTAGTCTTGTCCATGAATACACATCACCCATATCTCTGGCTTTACACCCCATATAAACCCCTCCCAGCACTTGTCTGCCTGTACCAATACATACACTTCCCCCAACCCCTGCCTGCCCCCCAGCCTTGTCTGTGCATATGCATGACCCATTTCACAGCCTTGTCCCCCATAAGATGTCGGCTGTGGCTAAGAGTGCCTTTTTCTAGTTACATCTGGTGAAGTGACCCCGTCCGTATGTCTCAGACTCTGATCTCGCCACCGTCATCCATGCATTCATCACCTCGAGGCTGGACTACCATAATGCGCTCTATGTGGGGCTGCCCATGGTGACAGTCCGGAGACTGCAGCTGGTGCAGAATGCGATGGCTCATTTTCTTAGGGGGATGGGTCACTGGGAGCACACTACACAGTGCTCCCAGCTCTGCACTGTCTGCCTGTAGTCTTCCAGGCCCAATTCAAGGTGCTCGTTTTGACCTATAAAGCCCAAAATGGCCTGGGTCCTAGCTATCTGAGGGATCACTTCACTTCCCAGGCTCCTGGGCAGCTCTTGCGGTCGACAGGGGTTGCCCTCCTGGAGGTCCCTCACTATAAGCAGGTGGTGACTGACAGGCGAGCATACTCAGTGGCTGCACTGGCGCTGTGAAACTCACTCCCAGCGGGTGTCCATCGCAGCCTGGATCTCCTTGCTTTCCGGCATCAGTGCAAGGAGTGGCTCTTCCGCCAGGCATTTGATGGGGGGAGGTGAGGTTGGCGGGGGGGGGGGGTTGTAATTTTCTTCACACTGATGATTTTTATATATTGATTATCTGGTTACTTTATTGCTCTGCTTTATAGTATTTTATTGTATTAAATTTTATTTATGATTGTAAGTCACCCTGAGCTGCCAGAGGCAGGAGGGGTGGGGTACTAATAATAATAATAATAATAATAAAGTACTCCTCCAGCACCTGACTGCACCCTTCACATACATACACTCCCCCACACTGCCCAGTTGCCTCCAGTCTTGTCACCTTGTACACATTCCACATCCATCTGCCCCCAGAGACTAATGGATCTAATGGGATTCCAGAAATCTCTGGGGGACTTACCCACTGACCTTGTTGGCCTTTCTGTTGATGCCCTGGTTGATTTGTGGTATGTTGTGTTGGCCCAGGCTATTGACACAGTAGCACTCAGGCGTTCGGTTCCTCCACTGTAGCAGTGCAGGCCCCCCTGGTATACACTTACAGAGGACCTCAGGTTGCTAAAGCAGGTGGGTAGATAGAGTGTTGATGGCACATAACTTGTGCCAAAGCCAACCTATTGTGGCATACACTGTTGTTGAAAGACTGTGTCATGGTTGTGGAGGTGGCGAAGAAAGTTGCAAAGTGCCGTCTGGTGGAGCTCTTCTGAGTGGTGAATAGCCTATTAAATCCTGGCTGTCCCCACCTGGAGTTAATCATTAGCTGTCTGCTGTGACGAGTTTGCCAACTACTTTGCAGATAAAGTCACTCATATTTAGCTCATCTTGTGTGCTGCTACTTTGAGTGCAGAGTCAGTGTTTGGAGTTGGTGAGGCCCAGTCTTGTCCAGTCTGCTTTGATTGTCTTCAGTTCATCTCACCACACCAATGCAGAGGCTGTGCTTGGAGCGGTGTGAGCGACCAGTTGTGAATTAGATCCATGCCCCTTCTAGCTAGTGAAAGCCAGCCAGGAGACATTGACTGTTGCTGTCTGGGGTTGTCAATGCCTCCCTTTGGGAAGACAGGGTGCCTGAAGGCTTCAAAACTGTGGTCATTCATCCCTCGCTCAAGAAACCATCTTTTGATGTTGACTCCCCTGCCAGCTACCATCCTGTCTCTAACCTTCCCTTTTTAGGAATGGTTATTGAACAGGTGGTTTGCTTTCAGCTCCAGGCGCATCTCGATGCTATTGGATTCCTGGTACCATGTCAGTTGGGTTTTTGTCCTGTGGATGGCGACTGCACTTGTGGCCTTGGCTTATGATTTCCACTTGGAAATTGACAGGGAAAATTGTACCCTGTGGCCTTTGATACTGTTGATCATGGGGTGTTGTTAACATGGCTGCGGGACCTGGTGAGGGTGCATGAGAGTGCTTCTGAGTGGTTCTACTCATTCCTTGATGGGAGAACCCAGCTTCTATTTTGTCCCTATTCCTGCTCAATGTGTATCTGAGGCCCTTGGGTCACAGATGAAATCGTTAGGAGCTTTGAAGTGAAGTGCCATCAGTATGCTGATGACACCCATATCTCTCTCTCTCTCTCTCTCTCTCTCTCTCTCTCTCTCTCTCTTGTCTGACCAAGGCCTGCAGTCTTGGTGTTTACCAAGAGCCTGGCTGCCATTGGGGACTGGATGCAGGCAAGCTGACTGAGGCTGAATCCAGACAAGACCAACGTGATGATGGTTGACCAGCCATACAACCTGGGAGACATAGGGACTCCTCTTATTTAGGGGGTCCAGCTTCCTTTGGTCACTCAGGTTTGCAGCCATTGGGTGCTCTTGGGTCCATTGCTGCATCTCGATGGCAGAGTTGTGGTGGTGGCCAGGAGTGCTTTTCACCCACTTCACCTGGTGAGGAGGCTGTGACCTTTTTATTAGACTCTCACTTGGTCACTGTGACTGACAGGGACCACTACTCTTGGCCCAGGTAACCCCATCTCCTCAGCCAGTGCTTGGTGTTCAAATTCATCTAGCCACTCTGCCCAGTTCATTGTATGTGTTCTGTCCATCCGCTTTTGTTGTTATTTATTTTATTTATTTATTTTATAAAAGATTTTTATCCCGCCCCTCCTGCCTGCAGGGCAGTTCAGGGCGGCGAACAACAAATTAAAACAATAAAACAATAGGGGAGGGGGGGACTTTTCAGCTCACTCTGTCAATTTCAGTCTGTCCCTAGTGGGTGTTCAATATGCAGTCTTGTTCCAGGGTCCCCTCTGTCTGGCTTCGCAGGTGATTCTTTGGTCGCCTCACCTCCCTGAGCCTCAGTGTGTTAGGGTGACCAGAAGCTGACCCATTACCTCTCTAGGCTTTTCTAACAGGGCAGTGTCCAGTCGCCTCCACCCAACTCTGTCTGCAGCCATTCAGAGCCCGCATCAGCAGCCTCACCACCACTCCCAGATCTCTGAGCTGCCCGCTCTCCTCTCTCCTTTTGCCAACACTCTCAGGATTGCTGTTCTTCCCAGGAGACCCTCCAGACCTTCTCGCAGGCTTCAACCCACTTTGTTTTTACCTCACAGCCCACACTCTGGGCTTGGAGTTTGTTAAGCTTTCCAGCTCCCTTGCAGCTAGCTCTCCCTGCTGCTCTCTCACACCTGTGGTAGCGAACAGGTGTCCCTCTTAAGAACTCCCTTCTCCTGGGTCTTAACCCATTTAACTGCAGGACAGGGAACCCCCCACTACTGCTGGCTATTAACTTCTTAACTGCCAGTCAGGAATTTCCCCTGGATGTTCTCAACTTTAGTTGCTGCTGAAAGAACCCACTTCTCCTGGATGTTAATCCTCTCTTTCCGGTCCAAGCAAGTGAGTCAAAACTCACCCTGCTACACCCACTGTCTTCCATGCCTTCATAACCTCAAGGCTAGACTACTGCAATGCACTCTACATGGGGCTGCCCTTGATGACTGATTAGAAGCTGCAATTGGTGCAGAACATGGTGACCTGACTTCTGTTGGGGGTAGGTCTCTGAGAGCACAATTCACCGGCCTTAACTCCTCTCTTAAACCGGGAATTACAGTTAAAGTAGTGTTTACTGAGGCCTCCCATGCCGCCTTCGGGTCCTGGAGGAGGGAATAGTAGCTGTGCAGGTGGTGTTCTTCCTCTGACAGATCTGACCAGTGACTGACAAAAAGCCCATCCTATTCTGCCTGCGGCCCATCCAGTGCCTTCTGTGCCACCTGAATTCCTCCTGGATCTGCATTAGGGCACAGGGTGGGATGGTGCCACTCCTGGACCAGGCTGTAAAGCAATGGGTGGTGGCTGCTGGGGGTCAATAGGTGAAGGGGATTTGTCCCCTCTGCTAGACTTAACACCCCACACGGACAAGCGTTCCCACTTCTGCTCCCAGCAACACCCTGCCAAAAATACTGCCTGTTCCAGGTCACAGGGTGGCCTTTGAGAACCCTGCCTTGTGCTGCCCAGCTCCACACCAAAAGCTTGTGCTTGATGGTAGCGCAGGCAGGGTGGAGGTGCTGTGATCTGCCCCCAAGGCACCACAGCAGAGCAGCAGGTGCACCATGCCTCTTCTGGGGTCTTTTGGGGCGGGGGGGGTTGAATGAAGTAATCTCAGACTTGAGATGAGAGCTGCTTCTGCCCTTGCTGCCCACCATGGCCACAACCCCACCCCCAACATCCTTTCCCCGAATCCCCACACCCCAGTTCCCAAACACCCAATCTAATCATTCACTGCTCTAATGCAAAATGAATAGAGTTATGGAACTGCTAACGCTATTGTTTTCAGTGGCATAAAATTGATGGAAATTGTCAAAAACTGGGGGAAATGGCAGAAAGTGGAAAATGACCAAAAAATGATGAAAAATAATGAAAATGATGAATGATAAATAACTGAAAATAACTCCCATGGCTCCATCCACATACAGCTATTATCTTCTCTATGAGAGTACAGGAGCATCTACATATAATAACCTCTCCATGCATACCCCATGCACCGATACCCATACTATTCTCTATGAGAGGATAGTGATACATAAAAGATCTGCATGTTTGTTATACCTATAATCCACATCCATCCTGACATAACTGAAAAATCTCAGCTATTGTCTTTAGAATGGTACAGGAGCATCTTCATAGGATTGGAGAAAGTACAATTTAGCATAAACTCTCTGCCCACACACAGCATTTCAGTGCCGGGCTAGCCTGGTTAACCACACTTGCAGATGCTTCCTCACAGTACCAATGGGTCAGGGTGCACTGGAGATGGTACTAACAGGGGCTCTGTCTTTCTGCCTCTCCCAGCTTGGCAGCTCCAGTGTAGAGGGGTAAAGGTGCAAAGGGGAGGTTCCTAGGCTCAGGAGAGGGCTCCCGGACTCAGCAGTGGGGCAGAGACTCCAAGACTTTCCTGGCTCAGGAGCAGTCTCTCTAGTGTGATGGAGCAGAGACAACAAGGGGGGCGGGGGGAACTGTCCTAGCTTGACAGTGGCAACAGAGCAGAGGATCACAGGCAGAGGGCTGGGCTCCCTGCTTGGCAACAGGGTGGTAAGTGGTAGGGTAGGGAGGAATCCTGAGTTGGACCGATGATGAAAGGAGCCGGACAGCAGCCAGGAGAAGGGGCATGTTTTCCTCTCTGCTGCTACTTTCATTTCCTGAGCTGCACTGCCCTGGGAGCTTGTTAAAACCTGCAGATCTCTGGCCAGCTGGAGAGGGGTCTGTCATGATTCCTTTCAGCTGCCTTTGACAGGCAGACTCAGCAGATTGTGGTCATCCAAGGGGCCAAGTGTCCCCCGGCAGATCATGACTCAACTGAGGCCAGCACAGTCAGCTTCCCCTCCACCCCTCCAACATTTGCAGTTCCCTTGCAGTTGGCAGAAGGGAATGCCACGGCTCTCATCAACCTGCCTGTGACAGTTATTATTATTATTATTAAACATTTATAAAGCGCCAGTAACAACCTGGCGCTGTACAGAACATATAATCAGCTGCGGTCCCTACCTGTGGCTTACAATCTAAAAGACAAGGAG